>JASCZW010014736.1:0-22219 GCA_034211315.2 Aedes japonicus
TGTTATATATTCTCCGTGCGAGGAGTAACGATTATGATGTAGAAGGAGATGTTCGCTCATCACCATGAGGCACCAAGTGTGAACAACAATGTTTTTGGCTAGGAATGCAAGATATGAAGAGAAAGTTTTGATAGTTCCGCTAGTGTGCGGCAGGATTGGAAATATAACAGATGTTTTTTGGAAAATTGAGCGAAAAGGGCATGTATACAGTGGTACTCGAACCAACGACATTTTTGCCTAACATCCCACTGCGGGGTAGGTTGAAGCACGGACTAAGTCCGCCACATCAACAGGCCTACGCAACTTAATGTCAGCCAATCAGATTGTACAATCAATATTCTTTGAATTGGCCCTTACAAGCCTAAAATTTGCCAAGCGTTATTTTACAAGCAATTTAGTGTGTTCAGATTAAATTCGTACTCAATTACATAGAAATGATTGAAACAAAAAGGATATTTTTTTTAAGTTGTGCTCAGTTGTTCAAACAGTCCTGAAGTTCAGAACTTAACTCACTTCTAGACCTTAAGATCTACAGTTGTAATTATGTAATCACGATTGACATTATGTAATAATCTTGGGATATTCATGTTGTTTTGCATGAACTTTGTACAGCCCATAAAGCTAATGTTATAATTGTAGACCTAATGTTGTGAATGACCTAAAACTAATAAGATTATCCTATGATATCTGTGGACGTTTCAAATTATTCATTGAATATGTTTGAATAGTTATCGTAGTTTTGTAGAACCCAAGAGTTCCCATCTTAAGTTCTTAACTGAAGTCAGTTATTATGAACTTGAACGTTCAAAGATAATCTGATAATGGCTAGTGACCTCACAGAAGACTCATTGAATGTGTTTGAATGAATATCGACCCTTTCAAAGGTCATAAAGCTAATGTTAACGCTCCTATCTTCTGAATTCAAGGGCAGCTTTGGTGACCTAGAATATCCCAAGATATCTCATTATATCTGCTTCCAGAAGACTCACTTAAATTGTTGTAACTTTGATTGGTCTAGAAAGCTACAGTTACAGCTGAAGAATTTAAGTTTTGAATTCCAGGATAGTTTGGATAACCTAGAAGATTATCTCATAATGTCAGTTGGTCTTCCAAGATATTCAATGAATATGTTTCAATAAATATCGTACCTTTGCATAACCCAGAATGCTTTTGTTGCAACTATAGGTCCTATGTTTTGATTTCAAGGATAGTCTGGATGACCTAGAGCATGCCATATTGCTTTATTATGTTTGTTGACCTCTAAAAATATTAATTGAATATGTTTGAATAATTATTGTCACTTTGTATTGACTAAAACTGTTACAACTGTGTATTAAGAATGCCAGGACAGTTTGGATGACCTAGAGGATCAGAAGGTTATGAAATTTGTATCTTCTAAAAGATTATCCTCAACTTATATAGCCCAAAAAGCTACTGTTACTCTTATGTTTTGAACTTACGGACAGTTTGGATGACCTAGGATATCCCAAGATTGTCGAATTATCTCTGTTAACCTTCTACACAATTAAATGAATATTGTGAAATACACATTGTTGCTTTGCATACTCCAGACACCTACTGTTAGAGCTGTAGATCTTATGTTCTAAACTTAAGGACAATTTAGGTGACTCCGATCATCCCAGTTTATCTCTTAATGTTTACGTTCCAAAAGATTCAATGAATATGGTTGAAAACGTAGCGTAACTTTTCATAGACTAAAAAGCTATAGATACTACTGTAGACCTTAACTTCTGAACTCAAGGACAGTTTTGATGACCAAGAACAACACAAAATTATCAAGTAATGACTTTTGACTTTTCAAAAGGTTCATTCAATATGTTTGAATACACCTTAGATAGCCCCAAAAGCTACTTTTACAACTGTAGATCTGAACTCAAGTGCATTTTGGATAGCTTTGAACATCCTAAAAAGATGCAAAAATATTTAACGTTTATCGCCAAAAATTCAATAGTACGCATGCATATGTACCATATTCTAAAATAACGCTTTATACTATTAATAAGGACTTTATTTTTTCTTCCTGAACTTTATACTCGGGATGTTCGAGGTCATGAGTTAGGCCTTAATTTCAATTGTTTTTTTTATATGTCCCAGACTTAAAAATTTATGTAGAACAAATTTTACAAATACAGTGTACACTTTTGTTCAGCCTTTGATTTTATACAGCCATTTTCCTTTGGGATCATATGTATATGATCCCTCAGGCCTGATGGGCTTTTTATACTTTTTAAATCAAAGCTAAACTTTAATGAATTTTTCAATAATATGTGGCCCGAAATCAACATTGTTCTCTATTGAACGTTGATGCGTAGAAATATTTCCGATCGATTAGTGCAAAATTTTTGGAATTTTTGTATCTGGAATACTGAGATATTAACGATCAAAATCTGACCACTTTTCGTCACGGTCGTAATGCCATTTTTTTTAAAATGTACCCCAGCATAAAAAAAAGGTGTAGTCCTACGTTGAAAGCGTAACCGTGGGGGTTGGAAGAGGTTTCATCGTGATTTTGTTCTAATGTTTTTGATTTGGGAATTGACCCTTCTCTACAAGTGATAGGTGAAGATAAAGTCAAAATTTTCGATTAGGAGCGTGTGACGCTTCCAATTTTTTCGAGGTTAACAAATGAATGCTGTAGGCACATTGGCAACATCAACATGTTTGGGTACGATAGATGAGGAGCAACGATTGGCTGGTCCGCACGAAATTAATTTCATGAATTGTACCAATACGGTGTAATGCAAGCATTTTGCTGAGGAAAGGAGTTTGAACGTTGCTTATAGACTGTTCCAGAAAGTATAAGCACACTTTTAAAATAACAAAAAGTCATGTTTTTTTAGTTTTAATAATTTTATTTGACACATCATATTTGTATTTGTGTTTTATATGATGTTTTTCTCTCGCTTAATCAAAATATTTTATCATTGCCAAGACTCCTAACTTTTCCTTGAACATGACCCATTAGCTTCTGCACAGTGGTACTTTCCACCATTTTGACCGTTTTGGCCAATCTTTTTTAAATTTTTGGATGTCGGCCGCTGGTTTTATGAATTTTGGAAGCTTTGCTTTGGTTAAAGCCCAAAAGTCTCGAATTGGCCGTGCCTCCGGGCAGTTCGGCGGATTCATGTCTTTCGGCACGAAACATACATTCTGACTTTTGTACCATTCTAAAGTGTCCTTTGCGTAACGACATGACGCCAAATCAGGCCAAAACACTACTTGACCTTCGTGCTGCCTGATCATCGGCAATGATCGCTTCTGGAGACATTCCTTAACGTATTTCTGAGTGTTCATCGTCTGTTGTGATGTACGGACTAGATGTTTTACCACACGTACCGGATTTTTCGATAAATTGTCTTCTCCGTTTCGGGGATGTCTTTGTCTTCGCTTACAGTAAAGCGTTGTGTTATCTAGTTCACATACGTTTCATCGTCCATTATTATACACCCAGAATTTCTACACAATAACGAATTGTAGAGTTTGCGGGCGCGATTAAACGAAAAGAATATTTCTAGTGACATATTTTCAGTGACAACTTCTCCCACCTCTTCTCATTTTATTTTACGATGCAGACTAATCATCGTAGCATTTTTTTTTCTACCAATCTGTCCAATTTTCACTGAAGACAATAACCGCAGATCGAAACACTAACATCAATCATTTCATTCTGGCCATGACTTTTCCATTTCACACCTTTCTGTTTGGTTCTTGAAAATGAAAAATGTGGCACAAAATTCATCGATTCATGATTGCCTTCTGCCGCACTTGCCACCCACGAAGCAGGCGAAGATTAAACGTGATGATTGAAAGTTTGTGAGACGTGTCACTGTTCTGCTTTCTATCTGGATCCTCGTCAAAACCTCAAACTTCCATCCATCCATATGTGACCAGTGTATCGATGAATCCAAAGACAAGCATTCCGCCGAAAACATGAGAAATCGATGAAAAATCTTCCTCTTTTGATCTTTCCGTGCTTTCTTCTCGCCTCTCATCGATGTGTAGTCATTGATGGCAAAAGAAAACGCAAGAACCCGTTTTCTGCGCTTGTTACCGGTGACAGCAGATAATTTGTCTTTCAGATCCTGCTTTGACCGATGGATGGCATGGCACGCGCTGGAACTCGGTGAGGATCAAAAAGGGGTTCCATTCGATTGAGTGATTTATTCGATGGTGGTTGGCTTTTGCCCACCAACACAAGTTTGTTCGTTCTTGAACGACATTTCGTGGCGACTTTGATTGTTTCTTTTTCGAAATAATCTCTTCCGGATGTGTACGGAACTACAGCTGGATGATAATATATAATGGTTTTCCGGTGGCGTTGTAGTACAGGATAGGTTTCGGAGAACAAAAATTAAGTTAGAAAATGAGAAGAAGGATTAGTAATATCGATTTAATTTCAATTACCTTTATTGCTTATCTTGACACCGTTTGGCTCAAATCACTCAAAAGTATGGCTACTCCAAATTTAGTTTACTTCAAAATGCATCATGAAATAAGGAAAATTTGGCGTATAAAAAAAGATTTCAAATGTTTCCAAATCCAATTTTTTCTGTAAAATGCAGCTTAACACATGGATTTCGCTTATTATCAAGGGTGTTCCGATCAAAATTTGGTCAAACAGTAATGTATGTGAGTCAATCAAAGTTTTTATTAATAAGTCAAATTATTTTTCTTTTTCAGGTTCATTTAATACAGAACACAAGTGAAATATTCAGCTATGCTTCCTTTCTACCGAATGCAAATGGACGGGTCATTCGTCTAACACCTGCCATAAGATTTTGTACAGTCTCCTTGTCCACTTTATTCACCGTAGAACGCCAGTATGTCTTGACCAATTCCTCGCTCACAACAGCTTTTTGAGTCTTCTTAAGGTTCCGCTTGACGATGACCCAATATTGTTCGATTGGGCGGAGTTCTGGTATGTTGGGAGGGTTCTTGTCCTCGGGAACCACTTGAACGTTGTTGGCAGCATATCACTCCATGGCCTTTTTTCCGTAATGGCAAATGCCAAATCCGGCCAAAATAGAACGGAACAATTGTGTCGCTTCAGGAAATGCAGTAGACGTTTTTGTAGGCACTCCGCTCAGATAAATTTCTTGGTTGACGGTTCCGTTCGCAATGTAAACGTTTCTCTTCAAGTCACAGGTACAGATGGCCTGCCCCACCTTCTTGGACGGAAACGTTGGGGTTCTGTTTGAAACAGCGGGCCCGGTTTCCCGGTTAAAAATTTTAAATTATAAACGACTTCGCTTTCCAACAATTGAGCAAAAACAATAAATCGGGAAGTTTTTTTTGATATACACTGTGAATGGATGTTTCGATGCCTTGTTGCACGATCTTTTGTTTGATTTCCCAATGAAAAGCCACCATATGACTTTGCGATTTAAAATTGTAAAATGTTTTACTAGACGTTTGTATCAAAACGACTCTGACGTTAAAAACTTGTCGAAATTCATAAGATTTACCTTATAAAACTTTATGAGCCCGCTGAATTTTGATTTCATACGGCCCTTATGACATCGGAGTGGGTAACTATGGATGTCTCAGTTGCTCGTAATGATTTTCTCATGCCATCCTTATTGCTAATTGCTTCACGCATACGTCTCATAACGCCTAAATAACAACCTTGTAATCCTTAATAACTGTGAGCATCGACTTCTTTATCGACTGAAAACGACGTAATTTTCCCGGTAGCGGCTTATTTGCTGCACACCATTCACTCACTTGATGGCAGGATTACGTGTCATATTCATAAATCTACGTTTCTTTTCCAGTAATGATCCGTTTGATGAATGTTGGGTCATAATCGGCCTTGGAAATCATATCTTATGCGACGTCCACGAGGTCCAATTTTTGTGTATGAAATTCAGGTCTATACAGACCTTTCTGTAATTTTATAATTCATTCGCTGTGTAAATCAGAATGAATTTTAATAATTAACCTTATGACATATGCATGTTTTTCCAAAGACCATTGAGAAAAATATAGCAGAACCTTAAGAAAATCATTTACTGTATGGTAAAAAAAAGTTTATCCACCCCTACTGTCAATTTGCAATTTTCTATTGTTTATTATCAATCAATTCTATAATCATTTTTCGGGCACTTGAATGAAATGTGTGGGTTATACTAGTTCAAACAAGTTTCAAAAGACACTTGATGAAAATGAAAATTGATCTTTCTTCCATGTTTCATACGGTTCAACGTATAATTATCCTAAGGTAGTTTAGTTCGGTGTAGATTCAACAACACAAGAAGCAACTTCGCTGCATTGTCATCGGTGGAAGATCTGTGCCTCGAATCGTTCCTCATTATGAAAAAGTTTCTTTTGTTTCAATATCGTCTGCGGCATTGTTTTTCGCGTAAACCCTCTGACTTTAGGTTCATTCATATGATTGCGTGGATGATTGTTATCAAATCCGCATTCCAGCTCGCTTTGCGTTTCCCTCAGAAAATGTCAACAACTTCTCAATATGGGTGAGACAATGGCACAGAACGCCGCTACGCCATTTGCCACTGTTGCTATTCCGCTGTCAAGTGTTCTATTTTTATTTGCACTCGTCATCACCCTCCTATCGCCCTCTCATCAGGTCACCATGCGTTCTATGAAATAAACGAAGCCATGTAAGTGTGTGCGACCGACATTTGCTTCATTGTTTTAATGTTGAGTGCCTCGACAACCAAAGCAACTGTAGGGCTTTTATTACTTTCATCTCAACCTGTTCTGGTGGCTAGATGGTTATATTGAAGAGACGTCATGCTAACGGTCGCGGTTCGAATCTCAATAGCGGTTCGTGTTTTTTTTTTGCGAACCATTGAATTTACAACTACTAATCAACTGCACAACATCACACACACATTGAATTTTTCTAATCGAATTGATGTGTTGCATTTTTGCCCACGACTAATGTTGCATTTTTCTCCAAGTTACGATCCATTACGAGAAATTAAACCAAATCATGCGAAATTGCATTACAATCTTGTTTTTTTTATTTGGGGTGTAGAATGATAGATATGAAGAGAAAGTATTGATCATATCATATCATAAGATGCTTCCCCGGACCCAAAAACCACTGAATACAAATTTGCAAAGCTGTAGGCATAGTTCTCATGTTTGGTTGAAATTTGTGTTTCATTTGTATGAGAACCCCCTTTTTAGAGGGAGGAGGGGCTTTGAACCACCATAAAAACATTTAATGCCCAAAACACGTCCAATCCATATTTGGTTCTATTTGCTTGATTAGTTCCCGAGTAATGCAGACATTTGTGTTTCATTTGTATGGAAGCCCCTCCTACTTCCTTGCAGAAGGTAAAGGAGTCCAAACCACCTTAGAAACATTTATCTTTTTCAGAAACCTCCACATGCCAAATTTGGTTCCATTTGCTTTATTAGTTCTCGAGTTATGCAGAAATGCGTGTTCCATTTATTTGAGATCTCCTCCCTCTCTCCTGATATGGCGGAAGAGTCTCCAATCACCGTAGAAACATTTCTCTCCTTCAAAAACTTCCACATGCCAAATTTGGTTCCATTTCCCTGATTAGTTCTCGATTCATGCAAGGATTTGCGTTTCATTTGTATGGAATCCCCCTTTCAGAAAAGGGAGGGGTCTAAAATCAACATAGAACCATTTTTTGTCTTCAAAAACCACCGCATGCTAAATTTCGTTCCGTTTGCTCGATTAGTTCCGGAGTTATGTAGAATATTGTGTTTTATTTGTATGGGAGCCCCCCTTTAAGGGCGGGGGGGGGGGGGTGTTCTCAAGCTACCATAGAAACCTTTCTTGCCTTCAAAAACTCACACATGCTAAGTATGGCTTCTTTTGCTTGATTAGTTCTTGAGTTACTTCACTCCCCAGTGAAGGGAGGGGTCTCAAACCATCATAAGAACCTTCCCCGGCCCCAAAAACCCCTGCATACAAAGTGTTCTACGTTTTTAAAAACTAAATAATTCTAGAACGCACTTTTATTCACTACACTTTACGATGTTGTTACACAAATTACCAAACAAGGAAAGAGCGTTAATATCGCAGTATAGAAAACAAAAACGTAGTCCTACGTCGGAAGAAATGGGAATGTCATTTTGCTCAAATCCAAAAACCAAAAAAAAGGCTCTTGACAAAGCACCTCCGCCTGCCTAGACCTATGATGTCATGACGAAAGAATTCCATAACATCGCACTTAGTCATCGCATTCGCCAGAAACTCGCACGATTTATGCCTCGTCACTCCATCCTTCCCTCCGTAGACATCCGTGAAAATATTCTGATTAAATTCGTTCTCGCCCGGCTCTCCCCATCCAACTCATCGTTTAGGCAAAACAACACCCCCACACTGTCAAGTGTTTGTTTGTTTGTTTTTGTCGCCCACCTGGAAGTGCTTATTTCATTACATTAGTAAGACATTCTTTACCTTCGTCCATGGTGGTCTCTGCTGGAGGTTGCGTACGTGTAGGAATTATTATTTCCAGGCCCAACCCCTCTCGGCCATTCCGAACGTAAATAGTCGCCCGTCTGTCAGCACAGGTGTTGAAATGAAGTTTAGTTTATTACTCGAGCAGCGTCTGGCGTTCATCGGCGTCCAACGGTCGTCATGGATGGCAATCGTAGCAAACGAGGCGCTGGAACTTCTATATAAGTAAACGAGCTGTCAGTTTTCCCGTGATTTAAGGCACTCATATCTATCTCGAACCTAGCAGCAGCGGTGAGCATCGAGCGAAATTTCCAGTGAGAAACTGCACAACGGTCCGAAGGAGTCGCATGGTCGCTTGCAAAACGGCTCACTTTCGCACAAATTGAAAATTCTCCATTTTCCACACCGAACTAATTCATAGAAATATGATGTGCCTTTTGCGAATGGCAACTCCCAGCTGGGCAGTCCCAACCGGATCTCAGTGTCCTGCGGTGGGAGTCAGTCACAGCAACAAGCTAGCTCGACGCAACCCGTAACGTGACACTCGATGATATATGTGAGTATGTGTTTACGCCATCGTTCATTGTGCGGGCTTTGCTACGAACAGGAAGGGCTGTCTCGTTTGTTACGTCCCTCCCTCCCCCCGTATGAAGATATTCATATGACCCAGGGAAATGGCAAAATGGAATCGGTCTGCTGCCGGTGAAGGCCATCGCGCGCTGGTAGCGTTCGTAACTAGGCATGGCTGGGCACAATGGATCCATTTCATAGCCAGAGATCATGGAATGGAGGGAATGACTGCGAGGGAGGAACTTTACCAGTGGAATTGTAACTAAATAACCTGAAGAGAAGTTACACGGGAAAAATGCCTGATTGTTAATTGTGATGTGCACATTCGTGTGTGTAATCTTGAGGTTTTTTTTGCTTTTGATAAGGCTCTGCAAAAAAATGATTTTGGAGTTAAATGGTTAAATTCAAGATGATTTCTCATGTCAAGTAGGAAGATAGCTGTATTTGTGTTATTTTCCACCAAAATTTACGATTTTTTTTTACTGTGTTCAGTTGATTGGCCTACTTTGTTCTAGTCATATGATGTCTATGGTCGCAAATCGATTAAAAGCAACCAGCCTTTATGAATTGCGGACGTTTTCTGTAGCTTTAAAGAAATAGCAATAATACTGATACAGGGTGGAACGGTCAAAACTTGGTCAAACATGATTAGGTGCACACTCATTAGTTTATAATATAAATGATCAATCTTTCTTTGGTTTTGAAGCTCATCATCTACAAAACACAGGAAAATTATTTGGTTAGGCTTCCGATTTTCCAAATGCGAACTGTCGAGCTATAGGCTCCACACCATCTATCCAGTTTTGTTATGTATTACTAGCTGACCCCAGTGCATGCGTATTATTGCTACGCTTACAACTACAACGCATACAGAATGAATGAAAATTTTATAGAACTGGCGCTTTTCTGGTTGTTTTTCGAAATGATCTTCATTAAAATATTTTCGTTCGCAAATGTTTGACTTCGATTATACAGTTTTGTTTATTATTTTGTTTTTATTTATTTTTTTGTATTTTACGTTTAACATGGGTTTTCTTTCTGTGTAGAAGCATTTCATAGAAAAAACATTATCTTCAAACTACGCCGTATCCTGTCAGATTGAAGGTAATTTTCTCTTGCATCAGCTTAGATTAACTTCTTGTGCATAATGTAGCATTAACAGAAGCTCAAGCCTCCCCCTTTCTTGACAAAAAAGGGGTTCAAAGTTCTTTCAGAACATGCTTCTTACCCGAGAAATACACATTTTGAGTTTCAGTTGCTTGGATATTTCTCATGCTTGGGTGAAGTTTGTGTTTCATTTGAACGAGAGCACCTCTTTTCAGTGGGAGAGGGACCTCGAACCGCCATTAAAATATATATTGCCTTCAACAGGGGGCCCCCGCTTGCCAAATTTTGTTACCTTTGCTTGACTAGTTTTCGAGCTATGCAGAAATTTCTGTTTCATTTGAATGAGAGCCCCTCTAAAGAAGAAGGGGTCCCGAACCACCATGGAAAACATTCCTGCCTCCGAAAACCCCCATTTACCAAATTTGGTTCCATTTGCTTAGTTAGTTGCCCCCCCCCCCCCCCCCTCTCTCTAGAAGGGTCACTCTCGAACTACCGTAGAAACATTTTATGCCAGCCTTCGTTTCAAAATACCATAAAAAAAAACTTGATTCCAAAAACCCCCACATGCCAAATTTGGTTCCATTTGCTTGATTAGTTCCTGATTTAAGCATAATTTTGTGTTTCATTTGTATGGTAGCCCCCACACCCCTTCAGAGGAGGGAGGGGACTTGAAGCTTCCTGAGAACTTTCAGTGGCCCAGAAACCCCCACATAAAAATTTTCACGCCGATCGGTTCAGTACTTTCCGAGTCTATAAGGGTCAGACAGACAGACAGAAATTTATTTATATATATATATATATATATATATATATATATATATATATATATATATATATATATATATATATATATATATATATATATATATATATATATATATATATATATATATATATAGATACTGCTGAACTCAGTGTGCGCTGCTACGCTTACAACTAAATGAAGGAAACTTTAATATAACTGACACGTTTATGTTTTTTTTCGAAATGAGTTTTTTTTTCTTGAATAAGCAGGGGTTCAAAATTTTATCAAAACATGCTTCTTATCCGAGAAACACACGTTTTGTTTTTAAGTAACCTGGATAATTCTCATTTTTGGTAGAAATTTGTGTTTCATTTATATGGGAGCCCTCCCTTCCAGAGGGGGGTGGTTTCTCAAACCACCATAAAATCATTGCCTTCAAAACCCCCCACATTCCAAATTTTTTTCGATTTGCTTGATTAGTTCTCGGGTTATGAAGAAATGTGTGTCTCATTTGTGTGAGAGCGCCCCTTCCTGAGGGAGCAGGAGTCTCAAACAATCATAAGAACCTTCCCCAGCCCCAAAAACCCCTTCATATAAGTTTTCACGTTGGTCGGTTCAGAACTTTTCGAGTCTATAAGGGTCTGACAGACAGACAGACAGACAGAAATTCATTTTTATGTATATAGAAATCTAGCCTCCAAAAACCCCCATATGCTAAAAAGGTTTCATTTACTTGATTAGATCTGGAGTTATGCAGAAATTTGCTTTTTATTTGTATGGGAGCCCCCCCCCCATTTTAAGTGGGGAGGGGTGGTGAAGTGCCATAGAAACATTTCTTCTCTCCAAAAACCTCAACATGCCAAATTTGGTTTCATTTGCTCCATTGGCTCTCGAGTTATGTTAAAAATTATGTTTCATTTTTATGGGAGTCTCCAATTCCAGAAGGCGGAGGGGTCTTAAACCACCATTTATTTCCTTCAAAAACCTCCACATGCCAAATTTGGTTCCATTTGCTTGATTTGTTCTCGAGTTATGCAGAAATTCGTGTTTCATTTGTATGAGAGACCCCTCTTTCAGTAAACGGAGGAGTCTCAAACCACAATAGAAACATTTCTTGCCTTCGAAAACCTCCATATGCCAAATTTGGTTCCATTTACTTGGTTAGTTCTCGAGTTGGGCAGAAATTTGTGTTTCATTTGTATAGAAACCCCCCTCCCTCCCCCTTCCAGATGGCGGAGGAGTCTCAAACTTCCATAGAAACATTTCTCTCCTCCAAAAACCTCCACATGCCAAATTTGGTTCCATATGCTTGATTAGTTCTCGAGTTATGCACACATTTGTGTTTCATTAGTATGAGAGCCCCCCTCTTACAGAGGGCGAAGGGGTCTCGAGTTACTTTAGAAACATTTCTTGCCTTCTAAAACCTCTACCTGTCAAATTTGGTTCCATTTACTTGATTAGTTCTAGCGTTATGCAGAAACTTGTGTTTCATTTGTATGGGAGCCCCCCCCTACCAGAGAGAGAAGAGAGGTCTCGAACTATCGTAGAAACATTTATTGCCTTTAAAATCCCCGCAAGCCAAATTTGGTTCCATTTGCTTTGTTAGATCTAGAGTAAGGAAGAAATTTCGGTTTCAATTGTATGACAGCACCCCTTCTAGGAAAGGGGAGGGGTTTCAAACTACCATAGAAACATTTTTTGCCTCCAAAAACTTCCGCATGCTAAATTTGGGTTCCATTTGCTTGATCAGTTCTTGAGTTATGCAGAAAATGTGTTTCATTTGTATGGGAGCCTCCCTTTTAGGAGGAGGGCCTCAAACTCTGAAAGCATTGCTTGCCTCAAAAACTTCCGTATGCTGAATTTGGGTTCTTTCTTGATCAGTTCTTGAGTTATGCAAAAATGTGTTTCATTTATGGAGCCCCCTTTCAGAGAGGGAGGGTCTTTGTTACCCGGCCTCAAAAACTCTTGCATACAAATTTTCATGACAAACGGTCCTTCCGCTCGTGAGTTAAATCGTGACAAAGGAAACCCCAACTCATTTTTATTTATATAGATAAGCCAATATAGATATACACACTTAGAAAGTTTTACAGTATTCGGTAACTTTTTACCGAACTTTCAACAGCTGAACAGCTCGGTAATCCGATTCAACGGATTTCGGTAAAATTTGACAAGTTCCGGTAATTTTTTTACCGGAATACTGTAAAATTTCTCTGAAATCCGGTAAATCGGATTACCGAACGTTCAGCTGTTGAAAGTTCGGTAAAAAATTACCGAATACTGTAAAATTTTCTAAGTGTGTAAGCTAATTTGTTTTAAAGTGTTTTTCGCTTCCTAATGTTTTTTGAGTTCTCTTGAGGTTTCTCTATAAGTTTGCCCAATATTTTTCAATCGGGCTCAGTTCCGGCGAGTTTGGAGGATTGTTCTCTTTAAGAATGATTTGCCTACTTATGGCGGTACATGGTAAATCTGAAGTAGTAAGTTTTTGACTAAATTCTATGCATTTTAATTAACATCCTTCGCACGACAAAAATTGTCTACTTTTTAGTCACAAAATATGAATAATTTCAAAGCCTTTTTCTGTAACAGTATCATAGAAAAAATGCATAAAAACAACTTTCACTTTTTTAAAAAACACTGTTTAAAAAAAAACTTTTTCGAGCGTATTAGTAGAACGATTGTGATTGGGAAATTAGGAAAATTTAAAATTTACACTTCATTTGATCAGTTTTAAAAATAAAAATTAAAACATTGAAACAATAAATTAGAAGAAAAATTAGTAATCTCCATTTAATTCCAACTACCTTTGTTATCTTCGACAGATACGCTATTTCATCTACAATGTGCAGACTTCTTCAGTGTCTCGTACTAATAACTCGACTGGTCCAGTCAGTACGAGTACGAGAAAATCTGCATTGCTCGAACAATGGTAGTTGGAATAAATGAAGTTGAATTTTGCTTCTAATTTATAGTTACAAGTATTCCACTAAACAGCTCAAACCCTCTAGGATACATTGAAGCAATTTTTCAAATTTTCGCTAGTAAACGAGCAAATTCCTTTAGTTACTCGTAGTGGAATTTAAAGAATTTGCTCGCTATATACGAAAATTGAAAATGTTTCAATGTTTATTTTATTTTTAAAAAGCTATCAAATGTAGTGTTAATTTTCAATTCTCTAGTTTCCCAATAAAAACAATGCTATCAACAAAGCGAAAATAACGAGACTGGCTTTGCTTAAAGGGTGTTTCGATAAAAATTTGGTCGATTTAAACTTGACACGAAAACTTTGATCGTGCATTAAAAAATTTCGCATACCCCTCATTTTGAAGATGTGTGCATGTAGCATCATGCCTCGTTTAAATTCTGAGATTAACAGTTCAGTTATCAAAATGTCGTCAAATAAAGAGAAGCAACGCATCAAAAGTTCAAACTACTCTCACGCCAAGTTGGCAAAATTGTCGAATGTGGCGAAATCAACTATAACCAACGTATCAGTAAGTGTTCGGTGAACGTTTGTCGACAGCCAGGAAAGCTGGATCGGGAGGAAATCGAAAGCCGGAGGCCCAGCAACGACAAAGGGTTGTCCGCTGTTTCGAGCGAAACCCCAACTCTCCGTCGAGATGTCAAAGGAGCTGGGAGTGGCGCCTTCAACCGCGGATAGAGCTACAAACGACCTGGACTGTCGACTTACAATAAAGTGGTGACTCCAAATCGCGACGATAAACAAAACACGTCGGCCAAAGCACGATCGCGAAAGTGGTACACGACGATGCTGACGAAGTTTGATTGCGTGGCACAGGACGATGAAACTTTACATCAAGGCAGACTTTGAACAGCATCCTGGACAGGAATTTCTACGGCAACGACGAGGTGGCAGATATTTTCAAGCACATTAAACTGTCAAAGTTTACGAAGAAATATCTGGTGTGGCGAAGCCATCTGTACCTGTAGCTTGAAGAGCAACGTTAACATTGTGACCGGAACCGTCAACCAGAAAATTTATCTGAGCGAGTGCCTACAAAAACGTCTCCTGCCTTTCCTGAAGCGACACAATTGTTCCGTTCTATTTTGGCCGGATTTGGCAGCTTGCCATTACGGAAAAAAGGCCATGGAGTGATATGCTGCCAACGAAATTCAAGTGGTGCCCAAGGACAAGAACCCTCGCAACACACCAGAGCTCCGTCCAATCGAACAATATTTCGCCATCGTCAAGCGGAACCTTAAGAAGACTCAAAAACCTGTTGTAAGCGAGAAACAGTGTATTAGCTGAACTTGAAAAAGAAACCCGAATTTGACTTATTAATAAAAACTTTGATCGACTCAACACATACAACTGTTTGACCAAATTTTGATCAGACACCTTTAGTAATTCAGCAGGTGTGTAGAGCTGCCAGGTTTTCAAAACTAACATACAAAAATATGTTTAATGTACCCAACTATTCATTGCTCAATTGAACATGTACATAATCAAAACCACTTAAAATGTAGTTCTTGAGTTATTACCGACATATTGAGTTAATTCGATGCAACAGGATTTATTATTTCACGCAATGTTTGACCTCAGCTATACGAACCCAACATTGAGTACTTTAAAACTCTATTTTGAGTACTTTTTCCATACCGTGAACCTTCTTCCATGTCAACGAAAAGCAGTTGGGTGCTTAAAATTGTTCTTTCTCGTTTTTTTTTCTTCATTCGTAAAAAGAAAAATAGCGGTGTCGCTGGCTAGCCATCGATATGCTTCTAGATAGTGGGCTGTGGACGGAAGGAAACAGCAAATTGTGCTCTCGGGAACGACCAGTGATAAGAATGAGGTTCAAATTTCGATTGGGAGGTTGTTACTATTGAGTTTTGTGCTTTTGCTGAGCTCCTGAGGCTGACTTACTAGGTGGAGAGGGTCGCCTTCCGATTCGTGATGAAGAAATGGAATTAGCAGTAAATTACAGAGGTGTGTAGATCAAGGTCCGGACCCAGATCACTCCTTATTTTAATGTTTATGTGGATGTAGTTCTATCTTTACGAAAGAATTTGTTTATTCCAACAGGAGAACATCTCGAAATAAATTGAAACATTTCAGTTTATTGAAACCTTGCCCCTAGCTGTTAATTTACAGTTTCTTGTTATCAAAACATAAGTTTGATTTATTTTATGTAGCAAGAAGTTGTAAAAATTGGAAGTCGTATTCAAGTGTAGAGTTTGAAAATGTAATCAATCGCAACAACATGGCTGTCAATATAAAAAAAATGATAACTATTTAATTTTAATAAATAACTCAATTCAAAGATGAAAATTTGAGGTTTTAAAAAACACTTATACCCATAAGGTGGAAATTGATTTAACTCCCAGAAGTAAAGGCTGACTTGAAGAAAATTGATACGCACAATAAGACTTGTAATTAGTGATTCAATAAGTTTTAAAAGTAAATGGTTGCTTCACAGTACTTTTATTAAAACTTCAAAGTTACAGCATTATATGGTTACATTTCTCAAGTTCAAACGAAATCTCGAGCCTCCCTCTTGATGGAACCCATCTGCTCATTTGTTCCATTTTGTCCTCATTTGATGGATAGCCTCGACTGTCCTGCCGCTTCGTAGAAGTCGCTGCTTTGAAATCACCCACTATTTTGCGATTGGTCGAAATTCCGGTCAATTTGGAAGATTCAATATCTTGTTGGCAGCATACCCCTCTAGAACCACCTTTGGCAGCTTGCCAAATCGAGCCAAAAGAAGACTTTGCCCCTGTGCTTGCAGATGAATGGCAATACACGCTTTTTCAGGCCTTCTTCGATGTTAAATTGGGATGTCATCGTCGAGGATGTGACGAATGGCAAATCGCTTGCCAAATCATGGCCTTCTTCGCGAACTTATCGGCGCGAACAAGAACTTGAATCTTCCCGGCCCATCCCCATGTCCAATCGCGATGTAAAACTTTTGACCGGGAAGCTGTTTAAAATCAAGTTTGACGTATGTTTCCTCATCAATCAAAGTGCAGCCCTTGTGTTGCGTCAAAACACGCTCGCACAAGAGTCTTGCACACTTTTTGACCATGGAATTCTGCTTCATGAGTTGGTTTGGATTTGTACTGGCTGTGCACGACTTGGATCCTTCCCTGGAAAGGATGTTCTGCACATTTTGAAAGTTGGCGTTGTAACTTCTGGTTACTCTCGGATCGAAAGACCGGGGTTGGCTTTAATGCACCTCGACGCCTTGCTGCGCAGCTGATGATCCCTGGATTCAGTGTTTGACGTAGGACTACGCATTTGTTTTCAATACAGGGGTACACGTTGCGAGTACGAAAATTTGAAGCGTCACGAAATATGCTTAGGTTTTGAACGTTAATAACTAATTCATTACTTGACCAATTTTCAAAATCTTTGCACCAATCTATGTGGATAATTCCTACGGATTAGTTTTAATATTGAAAATGATTGATTTTCAATATTAAAATATTGAATATAACTAAAATACAAGGGCGATTTTTTAGAGTTAATATAAAAAAATGCACAGCATCATCCTAGCACAGACTTCATATTTGGGTAAGGAACGTCTCCTAGGTAGCCATGAATGGTTGTTCGCTCAAGCGTTCAAAGGAGCAGCAATTAGAGCCCAAACCAAACGACCCTTTTCAGGGCCACCATATGTAATCTAAAGAGTTTACAATAGAATTTTCTTACAAATTTACTAGTTAATGCTGGTCTAACGTCCCTATACCTAGACGTCTATCGGCAATAATAAACTTTGAATTCTCAAACGGACCACAACCATCTCGGTCCAACGATCGCATTAACGGAGTGAAACAGTGTTTTTCTGCAAATTCAGCTTTTCTGAACCAAATAGCTTATTCCTATATAGATGGCCCGGTTGTAGCCTGGAAGGCGTTAAAAGAATTGACTAGGGAAATTAGGGATCTGCGAGCCAGCCCTGGGTTTGAAGTCCTCAACATCGTTAGCTCCGGTGTACAGGTCGTACACAATTCCTTCAAGGAAGTGCTAATACAAACAGATTGGAATGTCGATTATTTCCTGCTGGTTTTGTTCAGCCTATTCAAAACGTACCGCTTAGGGCATCTTCATCAGTGGTCTATTTTTGGAACAACTTAATAATTCACCATAACTTATCAGCAAACTTATATCTTACTAACGCCCCAATATCGACCGCGATTTCCGTTTTGATCATCAGAAGCTGGATCAGCTCCAGAAATAATTTAGCGACACGCCAACCTATGACAAGAAGTACTTTCTGCGACGTTTCATCATGACAAGGGAGATGTTCCTGGACATTATGCGACAACTAGAGTCAACTGATGACTGTTTACAGCTAAGTTGCGATGCAGCTGGAAATTTTGGCCTAAGTCCGTTACAAAGGTGCACTGCATTCTAACGGATGTTAGCGTATGTTTCCTCTGCTAGTTCTCTCGACGAAAACTTGAAGGTTGGTGACCCTGAGGATTTTTTGCAAACCTATCCTGAAGACCTACGGCTGGCAGTATTTGCGTCCACACCTGCCTCCTGTTTAACATTGCGCTAGAAGGAGTTATGAAACGTGCCGACTTTAACATGCGGGGTACGATCTTCAATAAATCCGGCCGGTTCATCTGCTTCGCTGACGGCCTGGACATTGTCGGCAGAACGTTCCAGGTGGTAGTTGATCAGTACACCAACTTGAAACGTTAAGTGGAAAAGTGAAGCATGAAGTATGAAGCATTAACATAGCATTGCAGTAGAGCAGCAGTATATTGTGGCATTTAAGGCGACTTAAATGCTTGATATGCTGCCGTAAAGACGCTTTGGAACTGCTTATTGGTTACCTGAGTGTGACAATCGACGGAGATGAGGTCGAGGTGGTGGATGAGTTTTTGTACCTAGGATCATTGGTTACGTCGGATAACAATTGCAGCAGAGAAATTAGGAGACACATTATTACCGGAAGTTATGTCTACTATGAACTTCACAAGACCATGAGGTCAGGTAAACTTCACCCCCGTACCAAGTGTACCATGTACAAAACGCTGATAAGACCGGTTGTTCTCAACGGGCATGAGACGTAGACAATGCTCGAAGAGGACCTGCAAGCACATAGAGTTTTCAATGGCGCTAGACGACTTGCGAACATAGTATTCAGAAAGTCGCTTAAGCTGGAAGGGTCAATGGTCGGAACATGTTGTAAGAATGCTGGAGAACAACCCCGCAAAAATGGTGTTTGCCTTGAATCCGACCGGTACAAGACGCAGAAGCAGCGCATGCGATCCAGGTGGTTAAACCAAGTGGAGCAAGACTATTGGAAGTGTGGAACATTTGAGGAACTGGAGACAAGCAGCTCTCAACCGAGTTTTATGGAGAAATATCGTGACGCAGCGTACGATCCAAATAGGACGTTGGACCAGCATAAATAGAGGTAAACATCGGAAGAGGTAAAGATGGTAATGATGAACGAAAATGCTTCCTAAAAGATCGAAAAAAAAATCGTGAGCTTCCTAGAAAGTCAGGAAACTTATCAGAAGCTCAGTATATTTCTTAGAAATTCAGGAAAATTCTTCGAGGTTTCGCTTTTCTCCCTGATGTTAAAGGAACCTCCCAAAATATAAGGGAATTTTCCAGAAAATCAGGGAACTACCCAGAAGTTAAGGGTTCTTCCTAGAAGTTCAGGCAACTTCCTTGAAATTCAGACTGTTTCCTAGAAATTCAGGGAATTTTCAATAAATTCAGGGAGCTTCCCATGAGTTCAGCGAACTTTCCAAAAGTAAAAAAGTTCTCCACAGAAGTTCGGGTTACTATCCATCAATTCAGGGAGCTTCCCAGAAGTTAAGAGAACTTATCAGATTTTTATTGGATACATCTCAGAAGTTCATAGCACTACTTAAGATGTTCAGGGAACTTCCCAGAATTTCAGGGGACTTCCTAAAAGTTCAAAAAATTTCCAGAAAATTAGAGGACTTCCCATAAGTTCAGAGAACTGCCCAGAAATTCATGAAGCTTTCCAAAAGTTTTCTGATCTTCCTAGAGGTTTAGAAATCTTCTCATGTTTAGAGAACATTTCATGAAGCTTGCTAGAAGTAAACAGAACTTCATAGAAGTTCAGGGAATTTGTAGTTCAAGAAACTTCCTCGAAGTTCAGCGTAATTCCCAGAAATTCAAAAAACTTCTCAGAACTTCAGAAAATGCCCACAAAGATCAGGGAACTCCCATAAAGATCAGGAACCATCCCTTAAGTTCAGAGAACGTCCCAGAAGTTCAGGGAACTTCCCAAAAGCTCAAAAATCTCGGAGATGCTCAGGAAATTCAGGAAATCAGGAAATTTCTCAGTGGTTCTAGGATCTTCCAAGAAATTTAGAAAACTTCCCCTAAGATCGAAGAACATTCCAGAATTTTAGAAAACGTCCCTGAAATGAAGGAAACTGCTATGGATTTTTTTTAGCATTCTTCAAAGTTTAGGAAACACTCAAAGGATTTTTTCATAACTTCCTAGAAGTTCTGGGATTTTTACAATTATTGTCAATAATGCATTATAATTTGCGGTTATTTCTGTGTTTTCCAATGACACTAGGTAAGTGATGGTGCTCGTCAAGTTAAGACATCCAGCAATGGCACTACTACCAGCGATGCGCCTCCAATGCGTTTGTCGGACATGACTACTTCGGGCCTGTCTACGTTAGAGCCGGTCGAAGTCTCGCTAAACGGTGGATTTGCCTGATCACCTGTCTGACGGAAAGAGCAGTGCACATGGAGGTGGTAAACTCTCTTAGTTCTGAGCTCAGGTTGAATGAGCAGCCAAATTCTTTTTACGGTGCAAAAGGTTATGGGCCCGGAACCACTTATAACCGGAGCTAAGGAAGTTTCTTGAATGCGGATGCAATCGCTGTTGCAGGAAGCGGACGCATCGGCGGAGTCACCTTATCGTTCGTCGAGTGGCTCAAGGGCTGTAAAAATTACGTTACGTGAGCGTTCGCCATGAAATTGACGCTCATCTGGGAGGGATCCTGGAGCGCAGTGTCACCGGTTGAGGGCCAGGACGTCGAAAAGAGGTCAGTTTGTCGGCACCATCTGTTTGAGCCTGGAGACAAAACTATTCATATTTCAAGCATTTTGACAGTATTTCCCACTCTTAATGAAATTGAAGCCACCATTTTGGATTCTTAAATAAAGTCTCCTTCAAAACGCTGTCTCCGTTGCAAACAGATATATATTGTAGAGTATTTGACAGTATATCCCAATATTTCCGATATCAGAAGCCACCATCTTGGTTTCCAAAATAGCATCGCACATCGATCTCTAGCCTAAATTGGCCGTTCTTGATATAAATATATCCATATTGCATGGTGATTCCTAGTTTTTCTTACATCTGATGCCGCCATCTTGGATTACAAAATGGCAGCAGGTATCAATTAACGGCCTGAAGAATTTCATCGAAAACGGCACCTTCTAGAGGGCCAGGATCTCGAGATACAGCTTGTACAAGGTATTGATATATGTATGTATTTAGGAAGCCACCATCCTAGCGTGGGCCTTACCCTGCATGTGGTTCAACTTAACAAAAAAATCATGCTTTGTTACTTTGTCAAATACAACATACTGCTGTATGAAGGGCTGAAAAGGGATAGGCAGGTTCGTTAGCAGATAAGGGAAACTTTTTCAGAATCGAGGATCAAATCTCTTAAAGGAGGTGAGATAAAACTTAGGAAATTCCTACATTCGTTTGTGTCCCAGCCCATAGTACGATGTGAACGTTAGGGAGGATGGTGTGTACCATATTTTGATATGGTGTCATGAACATGTTTTCAGATTTCACATCTTACAACCCAACCGACCCTTCCAAAAATATTTGGACTTAGTTACTTTGTAAACTATTGATAAGTCAAATTCTGATCTGCGAAGAAAATTTCTCCAAAACTCTGGGAAAGTTTTCTCCGGAATTTCTTGAAAAACCTTCTTAAATTTTTTAGAAGCTTCTTTTTGAACTTTTGAGAAGTCCTCTTCTGAACTTTAGGCAAGTTTGTTCCTGAAATTCTGAGAAATTCCTGCTAGAACTACTTGGAAGTACCCCCAATATTTTTGGAACGTTTCTTTCTGCTTTTCTCAGAAGTATCTACCTGCACTTCTGGGAATTCCTGAACTTCGAGAAAATCTCATTCTGAAATTCGGAAATGCTCGATTATTTTTAACACTTCTTGTTAGTTCCAACTAAACTGTTGGGAAGTTTCTTGCAGAACGTCTGGAAAGTCCTCTCCTGAATTCCTGAATTTTTTGAGAGATTTCTTCTTGAACTTTGATGTAGTGCCCTCTCTGGTAATTTTTTTTCTGAAATTCGGGGAAGTTTTTTCCTGAGCATATTTTTTTCTAAATTTCTGATGGGTCCCATCTTAAACTCTGAGAA
>JASCZW010014737.1:0-22220 GCA_034211315.2 Aedes japonicus
AAGCCCATCGTTTGCAAGTGACCCACACAAACGATAAGGATGACTGACAGTGCGATCGTCATGAAAACTTACATAGATAATTGATGATAGTTAACAGATCGTGAAGAGTGAATTGTTAATATACGATTG
This sequence comes from Aedes japonicus, assembly GCA_034211315.2. NCBI lineage: Eukaryota > Metazoa > Arthropoda > Insecta > Diptera > Culicidae > Aedes > Aedes japonicus. The sequence goes on from JASCZW010014737.1 coordinate 130, forward strand.
CTATTTCGGTAAGGAATTAAGGTCTTTTTTTCTTTTTTATAATAACTTAAATTACCTTATTTACTGATCCTACCTAAGCTTACAATTAAAATAAAAAAGTTGTTCACCCTTTGAATTAGTTGGAGACTGAATTGTACATTATTCTACTTAACCTATTTTTATTAAACTAATGAAATTAAAATTACAGTTTGAGCGTCGAAACAATTGCTACACCACAAGAGCGGGTTTAACTACACAAATTTCGAAAAGTGAACAGTGTGTTTAAGAATTGAATTAGAAAACTAGGTTAGGTTCCAGTCTGTTGAGTTTTCCTTTCAATTCGACGCGAAAAACAATAAATAAATAAGTGGCAATGAAAAGGGCCTTACAGGTTCGTAATTGTGTTCAAATTTGTTTACTCAGTTCTGAATTGGCAACAAAAAATTAGAGGTGGGTTATATCGGGGATATAACCGCAAGGTTCACGTAGGACCACGTTGGTTGATGGTAATAATGGCGAGTAGACAACGTTCTGTCCGAACCATCAGCTGAGAGTTCGTGTCGAACCCTGAAATCATTTCGGTTTATCTCGCGTGTTATATACTAGCATTGATAGCATAGCCCTGAATGAAGATAGGTACGAAAATGCGGCCGCAGCAAAATTCTAAGAAGGGGGCGGGCCTTAGTTATAAAATCAAACACCGACAACAAAGAAAATTAATTCTGCAGCTGAGGGGAGTGGCTATTTCTGTATTCATCAAGGAATAATACTAAATGAAATAAAAAAAAAGAAGACAATTTGAGCCATTTGTTACCCGTTTTTGAGGACTCGGATAGTTAAAACATATTTCCAACTTGTCCATACGGAGATTTGTATGGGAGCAAAGTTAGGCCATTTTTACGTAAAATAAATGAAGTCATTGTGTACAGTTGAACGAAAGTTATTAGCGTTCAAAAATCTTTCACTTTAGCGTAACGCTCTTGTTTTTAATTTTTTTGGAATGACACCCGGTATAAAAAAGAGAAACGTAGTCCTACGTTAAAACTTTCAATTATCTGTTTTTTCTTCAGGTATACTTCTTGATAACTGCCTTTCCACAGAACTTTGGCTTATTTCGAGCAAGAAAACAGCCGCAATTCAGAAACGGATGTTCAGCTTATGGGAAAAAATGAATCCTGTGTACAAAATCCAGGGGAGTTTGCGGCACCAACGCCTTTCCGGGAAAATGTCCAAGTTGGCTCTTTTTTCTCCTATAAATGAGAAATATTTCAAAATATCAGACCGTAAAAAGCCCAAGCTATCAGAATCCGGAATGAAATTTTCTGTCAAAGATCGACAAATGACCGCAACGACAGATGCTTACGGGAAAACAATGTTAGCCTCCTACCACGAGTTCAAATCGACGGTTATTAAATCGAGGTAATAGACGAATTCGTGTATCTGGGCTCATTGGTGACCACCGATAACGACATCAGCCGAGAAATACAAAGGCGCATTATGGCTGGCAATCGCACCTATTTTGGACTTCGAAGAATGCATCGAACCAAGTTCGTCGAACTACAAAGTTGGCCATCGACAAGACATTAATTAGACCGATGGGCCTCTACAGACACGAAACATGGACATTGCAAGTGGAAGACCAACGCACCCTTGGTGTCTTTGAACGGAAGGTGCTGCGTACGATATACGGTGGAGTGCAGATGGAAGACGGAATGTGGAGCCACGAATTGCATCAGTTGCTGGGAGAACCTCCCATCGTACACATCGCAAAAATCGGTCGACTACGGTGGGCTGGGCATATCGTAAGAATGTCGGACGACAGCCCTGTGAAAATGGTTCTCGAAAACGAACCGACAGGTACAAGAAGAAGGGACGCGTAACGAGCAAGGTGGAGCGATCAAGCAGAAGGCGACCTGCGGACCCACCGCAGACAGCGAGGCTGGCGAGATACCCGACCAGAAGGGTATAACATAAAAATAACAAAATTATAACAAACCTTGTTACGACTAACTGTTAGAAACTTTTTGCTCTGAGTAATTGTAAAACATACTTATATCAACTTTAGATATAATGCCTTGAGAGGCACAATCTGCGTTAAGAAATAAATGAATTCTAACACTAGCTGTTATGATTCTGCGAGATCGTAACCAAACTGTTACGAAGTTTGTTATTTTTATGTTGTAACTATTTCATAGTTTGCTATAATTTTGTTACCTCTAGAGGATTTTTTGTTACTATTTCTGTTATTTCAACAACATCCGCGATCTAAATTCTAACAATCCATGTTATAAAAACAGCGTAACTGAATAACAAAACTTGAAATAATTTTGTTGTTTCCTTTTGATCGGGAATTAACACCTATTCTCATGTAAACTGATCTATTCCCAGGGAACATTTCTGGTTTTATCATAGTTTTATAGCATTCTTGAAGTCTATTTCATGCTCTTCAGAACCCTTATAAAACCAAAATTATTACTTGGGTTTGAAAACATCAAACTGGAAAATAGCGAAGGTCACAAATTATGGATTAAAAATCGAAACTTTGTTTGGTGTTAAACAGTTTCCTGAGTTGTTTTCTCAAGTGAGGATTTTGAGAGCGTGAATCGTATTGTATGTATGTATGGTAGCCACCATCCACTCTAGCCTTTGGCTTGGATTGCAGCTCCGACCAGAAGGAAACAACAAAATTATTTCAGGTTTTGTATATTCAGTTACGCTGTTTTTATAATAAAGCGGTTGTTAGAATTCAGATCGCGGATGTTGTTAAAATCAGAAATTGTAACAAAGCAATCCTCAAGAGTTAACAAAATTATAGCAAACTATGATACAGATATAACAACAACAAAACAAACTTTGTAACAGTTTTGTTACGATGAAGCAAAATCATATCAGATAGTGTTAGAATTAATTTATTTCTTTACGAAGATTGAGTCTCCTAGGCATTATATCTTAATTTGTTATCAAATATGTTATACAATTATGCAGACGAAAAATGTTTTTAACAAATTAATATCATAATCAGTTAGTCTTAACAAGGTTTGTTATAGTTTTGTTATGTTTATGTTATACGCTTCTGGTCGGGGCTCCACTTAACAGCAAGATCAAATTGGGCCACCGATCTGAATTCGCACTATCGCTGTATGAAGGGCCAAAAACGGAGGGGTGGACCCGTAAGCAGAGACACTTACACGAAATCCACGGGAAATTAAGAATCTCCTTCCAACGATATGATCCAACAAATCGAATAACACAATTCGCAATACTCATTAAGCTTTCTACAGGATGGCTTGTTAAGAAGGGCGCGTCACTCTCCCTGAAACTGTTGGAGTAGAACTCGCAGCACCACACTCGAATCGGTAGGATAAGAAATGATACTGTTTGTTCCCTCCTAGACTCAGGCAGTCAATCAAACCATCGTCCAGTTTCAGCTTGAATGATACCCTGGTGCTCCTCCCAACCCAGTATTTATTATATTTATATCAATATAGATGTAATGTAATAATAATATGTTATATATGATTATATAGTAGAGCAAAAATTATATAAGGATATTTAGTTAAATTATGTAATAGTTGGAGTTCACGAGCCTATGATAACCATGTTAAACTAAATTAATTAACCTGCTGAAATAATAATATTAAGGCAGTAATAATAATATGCAGCTTCGTACCACTTTGTATCACTGATGGGTGACTGTATCTCTGGAATGTGAAGGTCATCTTGTTATTCATTGAGGTATAAATATCAATAAAGCATTCAATTGTATATAAAACCATAATATTATATTATTACGTATTTAATCGTGACATATAGATATATAACCTTCTGGAATGAAGAGCATTTATTAATTTTGATTATTATTTGATATAATTTAATAAAATAATTATACCGGCCGGATCACCAAACTGAAGCAATTAAAATTTTATTAATTATTTTATTACTTCTTCCATAATATTATATGTATGATATGCAATTAATAATGATGAACAGCTGTGTTCCTCTGAACCGCTCAAATAGTAGTTGATGATCGTGTACTGAAATGTTAAGGTCATATTACGCCATTTAATGGAAAATATAATGAAGGAATTAAAGGTTGAGTGGTCGAGAGAGTCGTCAACATTTCTATTAATGAAAATATGCTAGAGCTTGTAAAAAACATGCATCATATAATAACACATACTAGTATCTACACATCTATATATACATCCATTGCTACTTTCGAGAAGGCCACTCCGACAGGTGCTAGATACAGCTGAAAATTGATCCCCATTCTTACTGCTGCTTCTACCAGAAGATGATCATCCTATAACCGCAAGACCTCCTCTCCTAAACTGTATGGTACCTGAGAGAAATTTACCTTTCTGGCGTAATACATGTAATGAAATATACAGAATTAGGCTATGAATAAACAATGTCCTATAAGATAAAATATATAGTGAGGGTATATTGTAATATGAATTGAAAATTACATGTGTGCCGACTGCTGTTTTGTTGCAATTGTAGAACAAACTTGCGCATCCATTATGAACCAGAAAATTTAGGCAATGTATGACCGCCATGAAAAAAGAATTTTTAAATTTTAAATTATTTTGTAATACCTGACGACCTGGAAGACCTGAAAGATATGAGAATGGAAAATTATGATATGATGTACCGGTCGCACCCCTCACTTCGCTATTGTCGGATTGACAACATTGCCCAGGCTACGCCAACCAGCGTCTCCATGTTTCAGCTGGCAGTCTTTTGTGATCATATGACTCGTGGAGGCGTGAGGTAGGAACTTGTGAGGACCAGAGGTCGGTCGCACCCTCCTGCCAAGTTGTCAACTCACCATTTGAAGCCCTGAGGATTTTGAGAGCGTGAATCTCGAAAAAAGAGTTTTCGACGGATAAAACCAACCGAACCGTTAGCGTTTATGAGGGAAAACTGCCAGCTCACGGTTATTACACGTGTTCTGTAGAACACTGGACGGTAAAAATTGAGTCCCCGAAGAGGGTCCTAAATGGACGGAAGGGGGGTAGTTATTTGACTGTTTTCGCCATGGCTGCTGGAAATCAAATTGAAACCTTAAATAACATACAAAGGGGCGGAGATAATTTAGTCGAAGTTCCAAAGTGATGAAAGACGCTTGAATTTACGAAATCGGGCGCCTACAACATAAAACGGCACGTGCCACCGATAGAAGCTTTCATGTTTATTTTAGCCAAGCTCATCTCTATTTCGTACCTTTTCAACTCTGCAATCCCTCCACAATTAGTCGGTTTCTTTTTATGGATGTCTAACCTACCACTTTCGAGGTATGACAGTCCACCTCATAAATGCGCAAAGCCTTTGCAATCACAGTCGATCAGGGCTGAAGAAAAAAAAAAATTCGTTTCCAAACTCGGTTTGACCGAACCAACATTGTTTTTGTATTGATTGCCAAATTGATCCAAGCTTGGTCGATGCAACGATGAGCGAAGCCACAATTCGAGTTCAAGCAACCACGTTACATCATTTACTGCCAGCAGTTGAAATTCAATCTGGCTCAGAAATGGCTGCATAAACTCCCGATTCCACGCCCAGGTTTGGTGCGTTCAACGATCGTTGGGGAAGCTGGTCTCCGATTTCCACCCATTTTATGGCACACTGCAGCCTTCAATGAGCTGTGACCGAACATTGCATTGCTGTTTAAATCCACCCACTTTTCCTGTGCTTGCACTATCTCCTCCTCGAAGGCAAAAATGGTGAATCGTAATGGTGCGAGACTTCTCCGGTTACTCACCTCGTCATTTCACAGACGAAGCACCCTGAATAGAGCGTCTAATGAAGTTCCACTCATTCGTCGTATGTTGAGGCTCGAACAAAAGCTCCTACGGGATGAAACTTGAGAGATATGGCTGTCGTCTTCGTCGTCTCGTAGGCTCTAACGGTGTGGCGATGGTTACATAATCGCGAAGGGGTTTTTCTCACTCGGTAAAGTCGGCTAGCAACTCGTTCAGATTACGCGGAAGAAACTGAGGGAATGAGGGGTGGATTTATGTGCGCGCAATGATGACGATGACGGAGACGTGGTGTAGAATAACATCCGCAGCTTCCGAGACCAGAGCCTTCAGATGTAGAACATATTTTATTCAAAAGAGGAAAAAAAAGCACAAAGAAGATACCCATGCAGCATTTAGAGTAGCAGCCGGTATACATCGTTTTGGGTTCCACGGGAAGGAATGTCGGACGAGTACGCCCACGTGGCTAATCGGTACGAACGCGGACAGTGGGGAATTCGGAGGGAATTGATAAGAACCTCATATTTTTCATCCTCTTTTGAAAGCTGTCGTCCGGAATGGGGGGATTTTTTTTCTATCGGCTTTGATGGTCGGAAATGAGTGGACCCCGGTAATACCGCTGGATTAGAGTTTCTCCGAATGAAAGTAAAAGTCAGCTCTGCCTTGGTGTTCCGAAAATAATTCAGAGGAGAGAAGCTCTGACGGGGCTTTCGGTGACAAACTTATTGAATGTTGATTCTAGCTCGGAAGGTTTTTCGTTCGGAATAATGAGCGGATGGAACATTAGACAAGGCGTATTTAAACCTACTTTAAAATATTCTCTTCTTCTTTACGAAAATGATTTGCAATCTCGAATTCGCCATCGGCATCGGAAAACGACCAACTAACGAGCTGATTTTCAATAATCAACTTTTTTCGACTAATCCTTTCAAGAAAATCGTCACCCAATTCTCAGCCTACAGAATGAAGCATCCCATTGCAATGCACTCACTTGCATACTTTTCTTTGCAAACACAAAAAAGGAAGCTCAACAAGCAAAGAGCATTGCTTAATTACTTGCTTTTGTTCCGTTATCGTGCTCTGCTTGTTTTTGTGCCTATATTCATGTGAAGTTTTTTTTCTTCTACTCCTGTCCTTTGTTCGAGCACACTGCGTTCCGTTGCATCGTAGAATAATCCAACGACGTTGTCGTCGGCGGTCGGTCGTCGACACCGTTGTTCCGGTTGTCATCGCCATTGCCTACAGGGAAGCTGCATCGCAGTTGCGGCAGAAATTAATTACGGAAAAGCTCCTGGAGGCTTTTCCGAAGCATGGGAAAAACTCCACCGAACATGGTCCTCAACTCGAATGAAAAGCTTCATTCGTTATTTCGAGGCACGATCCTGCTTCTGGTTATGATTTTGAGGATAAGACTGCTGCTTTCCAGCTGAATATTCTACGGGTGACTGTCGTTAGCTAGTGTCATTGGGTTTGTGCTGAAATGGTTTCAATTTGGCGTAAGATTATTTAGAAGGTGGACGTCACTCAGGATGTTGATATTCTCACCACCATAATGTTTAGAGCATGATTTTTTAAAATAAGGATCTGGAAGACCCTGTTGAACCTGAATAGATATGTCGGAATGTCGGAATAAATTGACATACTGAAACAGCAAGCAGAGCGGTTCCACGCAAAATCAGTAAATAACAATAATTTAGTATTTTAGATTTAGCCGAAAATTTGCAAACGTGTTTGGAATAACAGTATAGTTGTTTTGGCATTAGCAACGGTCGTTTTGATACGTGAGTAGCTTTTGAGAAAGGCATATGTGTTTTTGAAACAACAGTTTTAGGAAAACAGTAACTCGGAAATTGTTCGTTTTAGGGAAAAAGTGTCTGAAAAAATGGTAGGGAATCAAAATATCCATTAACAAAATACACACTGAAAAAAAATTATGTTTTACATGAACAAATTATAACTAAAACTTAAAATTCTTATTCCAATAAGACGCTATTTTAAATTCTCTTTTAATTTCGTTGGAAAAAATTGGATAATTGTTTTAAAGCACTGAGTTCCATCTACCGTTGCCTTGATAAGTCGGGTCAGCTTCCCCGGAAAGCTGTTCTCGTCCATGGTCTTCCATAGCTCATATCGGTTAATTGTATCATATGCGGCTTTGAAGTCGATGAATAGATGATGCATTGGGACTCTATATTCACGGCACTTTTGGAGGATCGGCCGCAAAGTGAAGATTTGGTCCACTGTAGACCGTCTTTCGATGAAGCCGGCCTGATAACTTCCCACAAATGTATTTGCTAGTGGCGACAGTCGCTGGATGATGATTTGGGATAATACTTTATAGCTGGCATTAACAGGGCTGGTAGCGGGTCACTTTTTAGTGACTTTTTTGAGTCTAGTCACTATAAAGTCACTATTTGCACCCAAAAGTCACTAAAGTCACTATTTTTCGGAAAATGGTCACTAAAGTCACTATTTTCGCACCGCCGATCGTAATAAGTTAAAAAAAACCACTTGTACCTATTGTACAATAGTCAACCAAATTAAGCGATCTGTCCATACTACATAGAAGTCGAGAAATAAAAACTAGATGCCCTGGCGAACGCTGTCCTGCCTCTACCTCGAATGAACTTGTCAAATGCAGAGCGCTGGTCGGTCACAGCATATAACATCATCTTTCATTATGTTTACAATGTTCCAGCTATTTCATAAATCTTCAGCTGAAGATTTTAAGTTTAAAATTCTAAGAAAGTTTGGCTAGGTAAGCAAAACTAGACTAGACTAAACTAGAACATCCGAAGATTAACTCATAATGTCTGTTGTTCCTGTTGAATATGTTTCAATACACATCGTGTACCTTTGCGTAGTCCAGAAAGCTTTTGTTAAAACTGTAGGTCCTCTATTCTCAAAGATAGTTTGAATGACCTAGAACATGTCATACTGCTTTATAATGTTTGTTGACTTTAAGAATACTAATTGAATATGTTTGAATATGTATTGTAACTTTGTATTGTCTTAAATTTACTATTACAACCGTAAATCTTATGTTCTGAACGCTAGTTTAGATCACCTAGACCATCCCAAGATTATCTTCTTTAACTTTAATACGCGACTTAACTACCAAAAAAAAACTGTTATACCGTATATTTCAAGTTATGAACTCCAGGATGGGTAAGATTACCTAGAGGATCACGAAGTTATAAAATAAGGACTGTTGACCTTCCAAAAGATTCATTGAATTTGTTTGAATATAGATGGTCACCATGTATAGCTCAAAAAACATCTGTTACAACAGTAGATCTTATGTTTTGAACTTAAGGACAGTTTGGAGTACCTAGAATATCCCAAGATTGAGTATGTTGGCCTTCCACTCTTTTCAGTCAATATTGTTAAAAACATATTATCCCTATACACACTCCAAACACCTATTGTTATAAATGTAGATCTTATATTCTGAACTCAAGGATAATTTGGATGACCCAAATTATACCCGTTCGTCTCATGATGTTGCTCTGAAAGCTTCTGTTACAACTGTAGATCTCAGGTTCTGAACACAAGTATATTTTGGATGACCTAGAATTTAATAATACGTATGCATTCTCAACGCTTTACACTTTTAATAAGGCATTTTTTTCTTCTTCCTGAACTTCTTCATATTCAGGATGTTCTAGGTCGTCAATTACTCATATGTTTATATATTGTTTATATTTTCCAGATAGAAGAATTGATGGAAAACAAATTTGCTGAAGACAGTGTACACTTTTATTTAGTCTGTGTGATTGTATAAAGCTATTATCCTTTTGGGGTCATATATGACCCCTTAGGCCGAAAGGACTTAAAATACTTTTTAAGGCAAGGTTTAAAATTTATGAATTTTTCAATAGTATGTGGCCCAAAGTTAACAATATTTCCGGTCGATTGGTGTAAAAAATTTGAAAATCATTTGTAAAATGTGACTGAGATATTAGTGCTCTAAGCTTGACCACTTTTCGTGAGGTCGCAATGCGAATTTTCATTCTAAATTGAACCCAAATATAGAAAATAAAGACGTATTCTTACGTCAGAAGTCTGGTTTGCAAAACTCGTTTATAAAATATTGCAAATGCCTCAACCTACCAGTCGATGCATCCAGTGAAAGCTCCGAGTATGTTGTGAAAATCGCCAAGTTACTTCCGATTCAGAACTATGATCTGCACATTGACGAATCGAACTTGTTAAAATCCTAGGTGCTGACCTTGAATACAGAGTACAGAAGTGAGGAGTATTTGAACCAGTTTTTACTAAGAAAACACCTATAGGTGAGCCTAAATACCCTGAGTTGATTAAGGTAGTGAAAACATCTTTATATGGCAACGGCTCAAAAAAGGAAGCAAGATATGTCAAAAGTAATTCTAGCACAGACCATGCTGGAAAGTGATTCAACCGTTCATATAGACTCGTCTTCGCAAAAAACGAGCTACGGACCAAGTGCAAAAGGTCATGGAGAGTTGAAAAATCGCTTTATTATGTCGCTTCTTTACAATTAAAACCCAACACGTGGCACTGCGTCGCAGAATAATTCATTTTTACAAACGGGGGTGATCACTTAGTTAATTTTTACTGTCCTTTTATAACAAATGTATAAAAGATTCGAAAAAAATACTAAAATTTGGAAATCACTTTTTAGTCACTATTTGGTCACTATTTGGTCACTATTTTTATTATTTCAGTCACTAAAGTCACTATTATTTATCCATAACTCCGCTACCAGCCCTGCATTAAGGACAGTGATTGCACGATAGTTTTCACAGTCCAGCTTGTCACCTTTCTTATACCTTCCAACCGATTTCTTGTTCTTCAGCTGCTTGATGGCATCCTTAACTTCACCTATCGTCGGAGGTGGCACATCTCCGTCACTTACTGTATCGACTACGTCTCTTCATCGCTGTCTTGTTCCTCTTCCTGTACTCTATTCAGATGCTCATCGAAGTGCTGCTTCCACCATTCGGTCACCTCACGATCGTCCGTCAGGATTCTCCCATCCTTATCCGGACACATTTCGGCTCGCGGCACGAAGCCTCTGCGGGATGCATTGAGTTTCTGATAGAATTTTCGCGTTTCATGTGATCGGTGCAGCTGTTCTTGTTCCTCACACTCCTCCTCCTCCTGGCGGTGTTTGTTCTCCCGGAAGAGTTGGGTCTGTTGCGTTCTTCTCATTCAACACCAGCTGACATTCCTCGTCGAACCACTCGTTCTGCCGGTTTCGTTCCACATAACCTAAGACGTTCTCCACTACGCTGGCGATAGCTGTTTTCACGGTGTTCCAAAAGTCCTCGAGAGGGGTTTCGACGAGCTGGCCCTCTTCCAGCAGCGCAGTTTCAAGCGATTGCGCGTAGCTTGCGCCGACGTAAGGTTGCTTCAGTCGCGCGAGATTGTCCTGTGGCGGGAGCCGGTACCGAAAGTTGTTCACTACGGAGAGTTTTGGGCGCATCTTAACCATCACTAGGTAGTGGTCCGAGTCGATGTTAGTGCCTCGGTAGGTTCTGACATCGGTGATGTCTGAGAAGTGCCGGCCATCTATTAGAACGTGGTCGATTTGTGATTCCGTTTGATTCGGTGACCTCCAGGTGTACCGATGTGGCAGGCTATGCTGGAAGAAGGTACTACGTACGGCCATGTTTTTGGAGGCGGCGTAGTCGATATGTCGGAGGCCGTTTTCGTTGGTCAGCTGATGTGCGCTGAACTTTCCAATCACCGGTTTAAACTCCTCCTCCTGGCCAACCTGAGCGTTAAAATCCCCGATAATGATTTTGATATCATGGTTTGGGCAGCGGTCGTATTTACGCTCCAGCTGCGCGTACAATTCATCTTTGTCGTCATCGGTACTTCCGAGGTGAGGGCTATGCACATTAATGATGCTGATGTTGAGGAACCGGCCCTTGATCCTCAACCTGCACATTCGGGGGTTGATGGGCCACCATCCGATCACCCGCTTCTACATCTCACCCATCACAATGAAAGCTTGCAGCGCTACGATGTTGAACTTGCGGTTCATAAATTCGTCGGAGAGCACGGGAGTACTTCCAAGGAAATTGAGAAATCGGCAGTTTCACGTCCCGACTTTCCAATCGTTAGTCCGTTTTTGTAGCTTAGGTCCATGCCAATTGTTCCGGTTCGAATTTCTTACTTGTGCATTATTCGTTGCAATTCCTTTTTAATTGTGTCGGCTCGCAAGGCCATCGTGATGCTGCTGTTTAACAGTCCCAAGCACCACCAGGACTTTCGGCTTTTGTATATAAAGTCCTGGGCGCACTAACAAGACGGCATCTCCGCTCCTAACATAAAGAACAGCCGCTGTTTTGACCCGCCCCTAACATGGAGAACACACGGGCGAAGGCTAGGACTTTTACCCTTATTTATGAAAAGCGGGGTGGCTCGATATTTGTGGGTTTTTGCAAGAAACTCAACAGAGTCCAACAACTGCTCAGTCCCCCCACATCCTTAACAGTTCCCGCCGCTCATCCGGGGCTACTTATTCGTAGTAGTTGTCCATCATTGACACACCTGGTTGATTGCAGCTCAGCTCCGTAGAGTCTTCACCTACTCTACGGTCTTCCCGGTCTTCCTTTGATAACTCCTGTTTATCAATAGTACTTCTCAATACCAAAATACTATTGAACATCGAATTTCAAATCAAAATGTGCGTGCGAATAATCTTCCTAAACGTAACCGTTTTCGAGATATTTTGAATTTAATTTCATGAGTGGCTAAAAGCATAAGAAACGCGCCCTTTTCATTAGTTATTTGAGATGGTCCATCTCTTAAACTATGTTCGTTTCAACAAACATGGATATTCCAACAACTTTTTCTTTGGCTTTGACACGATTGGACTTACAGTTTGAAAGTTATAGGAGAATACTTCAACATTATTGATGTTACTGGCGGATTCCATGTCAATTTCATTAGTAATTTTGTAATTCTGCGGTTTTTACTCAACAGTAGATGAACATGATTGCACTTTGACTTTATTATCTTTTTTACTAGTCATTTCGTAATGTTTCCCAAGTGGTTTCACCTACACTCAGCGAAATAACCGTTCGATATTTATAAGATTGCATTATGATTATTTGCTGAAAGAAATCAGTATGAATTTCATAAATTTGCCTTATGAAATATGATGAGGTTGAAAAGTGAAATTATGGAGCGACCTGGATTCGAACCTTGAACGGTCGGGTTATGAGTTCAGTGACTTTCCCACCAGAATATTTTTCAAATATTTACAAAATTCATAATATCATTCAAAGTCATACTTGAACGATTTGACCAAACATGAATTTACTTGAAATTAGTACTTTAGGTTACTTCACAAGTTTACAAAGTGGTATTCATAATTTGGATTTTTGTTCCTGCCTCATAAAACGACTTTAAATGCTTTGTTTTGTTATTCTACGTAAAAAAAAAGAGAAAAAGATTGAATACGAATACTTGAACGCATTAACCTCGCATGTCTTTATCTAAAATGGCTAAGACAGGTATTATCCAAATTTTACAAAATTGGCTCAATTATGAAAGTAGCCACATCAAGAGCATTAAATCATTTGAGTAAATTTTTTGTATATGTATCGATACTATGTTGTTTAATCTTCCATTTAAACTTATGAACGTGTTCATTTTTATAATTATCACGACTGAAACAAGTTTTATTTTCAAATTATTTAAAATAAGCATCATTATTCAAGAAAATCTTTAGCCGCAGGGAAATGTTAATTTTCTGTGTATATTTGAATCAAGTTTTCAAAAATTTTAAAAATATTTTTATATCAAGAATGTACATGAGACATGAATCAATCAGATCTCTTTTAAATTGGGCAAAATTGGTAATTTAATGTAATAAAATATTTTTCTGGTATGACTAAGTAAAACAATTTAAAAATTGTTCAAAATGGGTATCAATTTTTTTGTGAATCCCCAGTTGCAGAAAAACAACTTCTTCCAAAAAATAAAAAAATTCAATCAGTGATAAACTTTAACCTTTTGCCCACTCTATTTACCGAGGCTCAATTGAAATATCATCCACGTTATTCTATATTCATATTATGTATAAATTTTGTAAGCTTTTTGGCCATCTCATTCGCTTCAATCGAGTGCCCCGATGGTCCCCAGATTATATGAATTTATATGTAAGAGGATAAAATATGTGTATGCACAAAATATATCTGACATCCGCTGGTTTGTTAACGAAAAGAAAAATCAGGTGTGGAAAAGTTGAACAACACAGTAGATTCTACAATTATTAGAGATAATACTTCAATAGAAAGGTAAATGATTTTTTCTTCTGAAAAAAAAGAAACAGATGTCCTATAGAAACATGTTTTCGAAAATACTCTATATACCGTTCTAGTTTCATTTCGAAAATAGCAATTTGTGTGATTGAAGAGTCCACTTTGATAATTTCTTAAATTAATGGATTATCTTATTATATACTATACCAGACTTCTGTAAAAAAAGTAGTTGAAATTCAGGAGTGCAAATCTATGTATAAAGGGTGTTCCGATCAAAATTTGGTCAAACAGTAATGTGTGTCAGTCGAAGGTTTTTATTAATAAATCAAATCCTTTTTCCTTTTCAAGTTCAGTTAATACAGAATACAGGAAAAATAGTCATTTAAGCTTTCTTTTTACCGAATACGAATTGCCAGGTCTTTTGTTTAACACCTGACATAAGAGTTTGTACAGTCTCCTTGTCCACTTTATTCGCCGCAGAACGCCAGTTTGCTTTGAACTGTTTCTCGCTCACAACAGCTTTTTGAGTCTTCTAAAGATTCCGCTAAATGATGGCCCAATATTGTTCGATTGGGCGGAGCTCCGGCGTGTTGGCCAAAATTTCAAAGTTTTTGGCAGAATACCACTTCATGGCATTTTTTCCGTAATGGCATGATGCCAAAATCCGGCCAAAATAGAACGGAACAATTGTGTCGCTTCAGGAAAGGCAGTAGACGTTTTTGTAGGCACTCGCTCAGATAAATTTCCTGGTTGACGGTTCCGGTCGCAATTTAAACATTGCTCTCCAAGCCACAGGAACAGATGGTCTGCCACAACAAATATTTCTTCGCGAACTTTGACAGTTTAATGTGCTTGAAAATATCTGCCACCTTTCCCCGTCCGGTTGCCGTCTGAAATTCCTGTCCAGGAAGCTGTTTAAAGTCTGCCTTGACGTAAGTTTCATCGTCCTGTACCACGCAATCACACTTTGTCAGCATCGTCGTGCATAACTTTCGAGATCGTGTTTTGGCCGACGTGTTTTGTTTATCATCGCGATTTGGAGTCACCGCTTTCTTGTAAGTCAACAGGCCACCTCGTATTTAGCTCTTTTTTTTAGCAACTCTTTTTGTCGTCGCTGTGGCCTCCGGTTTTCGATTTCCAACCGATACAGCTTTCATGGCTGTCGACAAACGTTCACCGCACACTTTTAATTTGTTGGTAACAGTTGATTTGGCCACATTCAACAATTTCGCCAACTTGGCGTGATAGTAGTTTGGATTTTTGCCATGCACGTGCAAAATTTTGATGCGTTGCTTCTCCTCCTTCGACGACATTTTGATAACTGAAGCGCTAATCTCAAAATCAAAATAGAGGCATGATGCTACACGCACACATCTTAAAAATGAGGAGCGTGTCAAATATTTTAATGCACGATGAGAGGAAATGCGTCAAGTTTAACTCGACCAAATTTTGATCGAACTATCCTTTGGGCGAGGTGCGCACTGATGTGGCGCAGTTGCGGCATCTGCTAGCATGTCAAAATATTATGCCGACGTTCTTTACATGCCACCCGATGTTTGACGTTTAATGAGATGCTAACGTTTAATAAGATGCTAAATGGTGGCACTTCAATGAACGCCTTGCCTTATCGCTGCAACAAAACTGACAGATCAACTGACGTGATGACGGCCGCTGAAGTGTCAGTGTTATCACTGTTCGGTTAATTTCGAATTGACTGTTATAGAATTTTACACACGCTGCGATTCAAGCTTGAATGGCTGTGATGATACCATATCTTAAAGCCTAGATTACTTGCAAAAATGTGGACTTCATCTAAAATTTTCAGAATATCAAGGATTTTAGAAGGTAGAAAGAATGGCTCGGAATTCTGTCAGTATGCAGTGCAAATGAGCGTATAAAAAAGTACATTTTACAACCAGTTTGAAATTTACTTGAGAAATTTCCATTCCATTCTTCTTCCGTTTTTACGCTCATTGAACGGCTTTTTTTTTTTTGCTCTCAGCTTTCTAGATCAAGTATTCTAGGAGAACTTCCACACTTATCAAATAATAGAAATCGAGAAATTTTCCAATGGTTTGCACATGGTTTGCATAAAAGCTGCGCCTACCCACTGAGCTAAATGAGGTCTCAACTAAAATAATCAATGATCCAAAACCTACTTACCTCATAATTGTATGATTGTAAGATAAGGTATCATAACTTTTTTTTTATTTACTTCATACCTATTAACTTTTTAGGTCCAGACCAATTTTTCTCCGGGTAGATTAACTTTATATCCAAGTGTTTCAGGAGTGACTCACACCATATTCATATTTTCCCACATTTTACAGGTATGACTTACTGTACATTTAAGTAACTTCAAACATTTAAGGACTTATTCACTTTTTATTCAAATGGATAAAGCAATTTTCTTAAGTAGTTTTAAATATTTCAGGGCTTATTCAAAATTCTTTCGGACCAAATACAGAGGTATTCAACTAGTCAAGATTGACTCACTTCATATCTACCTGTTATATTTTGAACGGCTGTTTCACTCAATATTAAACTGCTTTAAAGTTTTTTATTGCTGATAAACTTCTTTTTCGAGTATTTCTACACTTCTCAGGTTTAATTCACTTTACATTCAAGTGTTTGAATCCAGATTCAAACTATGTTTTACATCGTACTCTAATGGTTCCAATCTTGTTGGGACTGATTATCGATATTCCAATGATTCCAATCTTTCCAGGACTAACATACTTCATATTCAATCCAAATGTTCAAACAATTCCAAACTTTTCTGGTCTAACTAACATTGTTTCATATTTCAAGTGATTTTAGACTAATTCACTTACATACGTTTTCAAGTCAATTCCACACTTTTCAGGACTGACTAACGGGTCGGCCTTGGAGTACTGGTTAACATTCATACCTCTCACGCCAAAGTCAAAAATTCAAATCTCACCAAGTTACGAAAAATTTTCAAAGAGGTATTTGAGCAGAGACCGAAATTTTCGTCTACTCGAGAAAAGAAACGTCCTTTTTCACCCGCCTGGAGAAACAGATGAGAATGTGTGAAGCGAGAGACTATTATACGCTCACAGCAGTTTTCGCGAGAAAAGCAACGGCGATTTATAATTTTCGGAGAGCTTGAGTAGCTGATAAATCGTTTCATTTTCAGTGAATCCTAGATGCTGATAATTATTTTTTACTTACTTATTGACACCTAAAAATGCACCAGTGGACCATGTTTGTTTTATTCTGACATTATAATTCTATAATGATGGTGCATGGCGGTACCAGTGTGCTCCGGCTTGGCCTTATTTTCGAGCTTTGCTCCTCGTATACGATCTTTACGATCAAGGTAGCATGTTTTCAGTGAAAAATGTGACCTGAAAAAATATTATCGTTGAATTTTGAAGAGAGATATTTTCGCATTTGCAAGAGAGAGGATAATGAATTATCGGCGAAAAAGGAGAGATGAAAATGTGAACGGTTCGCTACTCATCGACAACCTGCTTGAGAGAGAGCATGGTTTTCACCCAGCTGAGTGAGAATTTCGATCTCTGTATTTGAGTAACAACGACCGGAGATGTCCAGCTCGAAGCTGAAAGTCTCGAGAATCAAGAAAAAAGGATACACTTACGTTATATACAAATGATTTCAAGCTTTTATTAGTCGATATTTAATTTGTCAGGATTCACCAACCTTACATTCAAGGTGAAATCATGATTTCACACATTTCAGTTATATTTCACTTCGAGTTGAAATGAATCCAAACTATCTCAATCTTTAGAACCTTGATTAACATATTTTTACGTAATTTAAAACTTTTCAGGATGATTTGACGCCGCTTACTATCTCCAATAAAAAAGGGAGTCACACCGGAGCAACGATTTAAACACAAATTTTGTTCTTTTAGTAGCGCTTTTTTTTAAAACTACCAGATAATTATTATTTTGATAGTTGCTCATCGTTTTGAAAAATCTCAGATTTAAATTGATTGTGGAACGTAAATACAATGGCCAATACAACTTTGTGTCACTATATGAACGCGCCCAAAAATTCTCCCTTTTCCATGTTCACTGGTAACCGAATTCTTAACTATACTCTTACCCCGAAAGTCCTTGAACTGCTGAACAACTTTGCTGAAGCTTCAAACTTGCTAGGTGGTCGGAATTATTATATAAACTCGATCAAAAGTTCTCTCTTTTCCATGCCCACTAGCGCTACAAAGTGTCTGAATTCTGGACCATACTCTCAACCTTCTAAAAGTCCTTGACCTAATGAACAGCTTTCTTAAATGTACAATATTTCTAACTGGTCGGGCACTACTACCACCTAGTGACCGAGTTCCGCACCATACAATCCACCTTCCGGAGGTCCTGACCTTCTGAACAACTTTGCTGAAAGTTCGAGATTATAAGTGGCCGGCATCACGAGAAAAATCGTTCATAAATTCTCTCTTAACATTATGAACAACTTTACTAATAATTCGAACTCAGTTGGGATCACGATATAAAAAATTTCAAAAATACTCTCTTTGCACTATGGTCCAGATCACGAATTTACGAGTAAACATGCTCCGAGCGCCTAAACTTGAAACTTTACAGCAAAGTGATGTTCTACAACATGGTGATACAGGTCATTTTTTTATGTTGTTTGAAATTAGGGTGGTCCCCATTTTCACGGAAATACAAAAACTTACTTTTTTATTTGCAGAAATAGACGTTTACATTCTTGGACAAATGTGTAGCGCAAAAAAATTTCATGGAATTTTCATATACAAACTTTTTTGTAGCTTAAAAATTGGTCGATTTAGAGCAATTTTCCCTCATCAACTTAGGGTGCACCAAAATAAAATGTTTTTTTTTTGCCCTAACTTTTTTATTTCAATTCCCACCGTACAGTTGTATTCCGACGCGTACTTTGATATACAAACTTTGCCACTAGCTTTAACCAATCAATAGTTATTGAAGTTTTTCTAAAAAAAATCGTCCTTTTCAAATGTTGATTTCTATGATTAGGGCAAACACAAAAAAAAATAAAGACGTCATTTGAAAGGGCAATCTTTATTGTTTATTATTTGTGAGATATGTTATTTCTGTATCTTGAGAAAATTACATTTGAATCTGGGATGATTTTAGAAGAAAAACTTCCATAACTATTGATTGGTTAAAGCTAACGGCAAAGTTAATCTGTCAAAATACGCGCCTTTAAAATTTCTAGAACTCGTCTGAACAAAATTTTACAATGGAAATTGAAATAAAAAAGTGAGGGCAAAAAAAGCATTTTTATGGTACACCCTAAGTTTATGAGGATAAGTTGCTCTAAATCAGTCAATTTTCAAGCTACAAGAAAAATTGTATATGAAAATTCCATGAAATTTTCTGCGCTACAACTTTGTCCAAGAATGTAAACGTCTATTTCTAAGAATAAAAAAGTTAGTTTTTGTATTTCCGTAAAAAAAGGAGACCACCCTAATTTCAATCAACATCAAAATCTGGGCCTTCGTTTTTATTTCAAGTTTCACCACCTTTTTTTTTGTAGCTTAAACATTGACCGATTTAGAGCAACTTATCCTCGTCACCTTAGGGTGTACCATAAAAAAAAGTTTTGCTGTCCTTACTTTTTTATTCCAATTTCCATCGTAAAATTGTGTCCGGTCGAGTTGTAGAACTTTTGAAGGCGCGTATTTTGACATATTAACTTTGCCGTTAGCCTCAACCAATCAATAGTTATTGAAGTTTTCCTTCTAAAACAATCCCAGATTCAAATGTAATTTTCTCAAGATACTGAAATAACATATCTCTAGTTTTCACATATAATAAAAAATATAAATTGCCCTTTCAAATGACGTCTTTAATTTCTTTTATGTTTGCCACAATCATAGAAATAAATATTTGAAAAGGACGTATTTTTTTAGAAAAACTTCAATGAATATTGATTGGTTAAGGCTAGCTGCAAAGTTTGTATACCAAGGTACGTGTCAAAAGTTCTAAAACTTGTCGCAATACAACTGTACTGTGGGAGTTGAAATAAAAAAGTAAGGGCAAAAAAAAAACATTTTTTTATGGTACACTCTAAGTTTATGAGGGAAAATTTGCTCTAAATCGACCAATTTTTAAGCTACAAAAAATTTAAATAAGAAAATTCCATGAAATTTTTTGCACTACAACTTTGACCAAGAATGTAAACGTCTATTTTTGCAAATAAAGAAGTTAATTTTTGTATTTACGTGAAATTGGAGTCCACCCTAATTTTAACCAACAACAAAAAATGGGCCTTAGTGATACAAACCATATTATAGAACATCACTTTGCTGTAAAGTTTCAAGTTTAAGCGAAGGGAGCATGTTTACTCGTAAATTCGTGATCTGGACCATAGTCAGTGCCAGCTAGTAACTGAAACCCGAACCATTATCTCTTTTCTGAGAGCTTTTGACATCCTGAACAACTTTGCTGAAAGTTTGAACTTTCTAGGTTTTCAGTATTGCAATATTCAAGTGCATGTTGAAATACTTTTCGAAGAATTTTGTTTTATAATCGGCTCGTTTATTTTTTAGGCTCAGGCGTGTGTAACACTCTGCGGAGCCGATGACTTTTCGGCGTAAGTCGATACTAATTACTGGTGCTGTACATGATGTCACTGTGATTCCTCGATAATTATTGATACCTGACGCTTTCCTGACTCAAAAATCGGAATAGGAAATCATTCCTTCCAGACTGGTGGGATTTATCCAGGCTTAAGAGATAAGCTAAAAAGCCAAATCAATGCTTGAACAAAAGCAGAAGCTAAAGTTTTCCTAAACAAGGGTGGAACTCCATCTCGTCCAGGTCCTTTCGAGGCATCTAGCCCCTAAGTATTATGAAGATTTTTTTACATTTATGTTTTGCTGAAACTTTGTTTATTTGTTGGTGTAAGTGCGAGAAGTGAGCTATAAAGTTTAGAAGAAGTTGGCAAACCTGATGCAGTTTTGCTTTGAGTCAGTACTAGAATTTGAAAATTTAAAAAGCTGTTTAAAGTTACATTGAGTGCTGAACAACGCATTGAAAATTGTCGCGAAAGCTAATTGGTAAATTCATTTCAGATCCCAATCCCTTAGCATCCCATAAAACCACGTTAAGTCAGCTGATTCACCTAATCCCAATTCGTTCACACCAGCAGCCATAAACCTCCCTTCCAACTCATCAACCAGCACCTTCGAATTTGGCATTAAGCCATAAAAAATCTGACCTCACCTAATTAGCCTTCAACGCGCGGAGGACGCCCACAAACCTTGACCACCGGACCAACGAACGGTTCGAAAATAGCACTTCAACAACCGGAAGTTCCTGATCCGTACGTTCGCACTTTCGTTTCTGCCAGCTTCACTCAACCCCAGCTATGAATGAATGGAAGACGGACGAAGATATCGATCTCAACCATCATCACCTCTCGGATTGTGTCCACGCCATATGGGCGGTTGTTGGTTCGGCGATCGGATACTCTTCGGCAGTGAGTCAATATTGATCCATCTTCGTTGGAGATGGGATTTTTTGATTTTTAAAGCAAGTATTGGGTCATTTGTTTGCTGGTCGTATTCGAATCTCGCAACCGCACAGTAATTCACTGGGAGCGTCCAGATGTTCGCGCGATGGTGACGGTTTGGGAGAGATGTATTGATTGACTGACGGCTGATTCTATTTATAGACCTTCTGGTGTGATTTTCGTCGTGAAGCAGGATCTTTCATTCGGACCAATATGACCAATATTCAATTATATCATGTTCGCCCATTTCAATAAGCACCCGCCAAATAACCATCAAATCAAGAATCTCAAGAAGTGTTCAAGCACGCTCTTCGGTAGAAAACAACGTTGAATGCACTTTCGAAAACGGAGTGAAAATGAGTTTTGTGAACTGCTTTGCCGCAGGAGGTGGCGGGTGGTGAAAAACGGAGAGAAACAGAGGCACACATATTTTCCATTCCCCTGGCGGTAGATAAGCGGGTGGCAGGCAAGTGGAAAGAAAGTCCAAGGAAAACAAACAAAGCTGAGTCTGAGCAGCACGAGGGAGGAATGTTTATGAACTCTCAGTTTTCGCTGTTTTTGCTGCTGTTGATGCTGATGATCG
>JASCZW010014738.1:0-22206 GCA_034211315.2 Aedes japonicus
TGTATAGAAAATTGTATTGAAAAGCAATACAATAGTGGCGCCTTCAACCGTGGATAGCGGTAAAAAGCAAGTTGAACTGTCGACT
Source organism: Aedes japonicus (assembly GCA_034211315.2). NCBI lineage: Eukaryota > Metazoa > Arthropoda > Insecta > Diptera > Culicidae > Aedes > Aedes japonicus. Next base: position 86 of record JASCZW010014738.1, read on the forward strand.
TACAAGAAAGTGGTGACTCCAAATCGCGACGATAAACAAAACACGTCGGTCAAAGCACGATCGCAAAAGTTGAGTACGACGATGCTGGCGAAGTTTGATTGCGTGGTACAGTACGATGGAACTTACGTCAAGGCAAACTTTAAACAGCTTTCTGGACAGGAATTTTCTACGGCAACCGGACGGGGACAGCTGGCAGATATTTCAAGCACGCATAACCTGGCAAAGTTCGCAAAGAAATATCCCTGGTGGCAGAGACCATCTTTACCTGGGGCTTGAAGGGCAGCGTTTACATTGCGACTCGGAACCGTCAACCAGGAAATTTATCTGAGCGAGTGCCTACAAAAACGTCTACTGCCTTTCCTGAAACTACACAATTGTTCCGTACTATTTTGGCCGGATTTGGCATCTTGCCATTATGGAAAAAAGGCCATGGAGTGGTATACTGCCAACAGCGTTCAAGTGGTGCCCAAGGACAAGAAAAGGAGACTGTACAAAATCTTATGGCAGGTGTTAAACGAAAGACCCGGCAATTCCCATTCGATAAAAAGGAAGCTTAGTTGATTATTTCTCCTGTATTCTGTATTAACTGAACTTGAAAAAGAAAAAGAACTTATTATAATAATAAAAACTTTGATCGACTCACACACATTACTGTTTGACCAAATTTTGATCGGAACACCTTTAGAACAAAAAACGTACAACTTTATCCATTACACTTGTACTACTCACATAATGGCAAACATTCCTGTCTGGAAAAAAGACGTGTTTCTACCAAATGAGTTAGACTGGTGAAGATTGAGCTCACGAGAGTAACACCAGCACCTGCTCCCTAAGGTGAAAGGTCATTCAACCGAATGCCTTTGAACCGAACCCCAGAAGTCTGAAAGCCATAAAGTAAGGTCAAATTGACCAGTAGGCCGAAATCCATTTGACCAAATCGGTCATTAGACCCAAGGTTGAACAGAAAATTGAATGAAATTTATGAACTTTCTTTCCTGCATTCAAATTTTCAGCATTTACCAGAACTATCATAAAATTTCAAAACTTTCAATCTGCTAGCATGCCTGGTGGAAGATTAAAATTTAGTATATCTTGATTTTTGTTTTTTTTTTTAAATGAAACTACTGAACATTTATAGGAAGTTTTTTTTTTCTTCATATTTTAATCACTTAAGTTGTTCTTGCTAGTAAAAAATTTCTCCATATGGTAACGGTTTAAGTAAGTTTACAATATTTTTGAAACTTTTTTGGGATTTGATGCAATAAACTGTTATGGGAGATTTTTTTCCTTCTTTCAATCATGAGCAATTTTTTTCTTATTCGTAAAATTCACAATATTGGAGTTTAATGTGATATCTTTGGGACATGAAATAATCAAACTTTAATGTGAGATTTTGTTTCGTTGAATCATGACCAGTTCTTTCGAAATTTTTGCATAGGATTTTTCCAATATTCTTTTTAGTTTTTGAAAATTGAACTTGGTTCTTCACAAAATCTTACAATAAATCATCAACATACCACGGAGAGTTATCTTTTATTTAATCATAAGCACTTATTTCTAATTTAAACAGTTAAAATCCGCTAACATACCTCGTTTTAATTTTTGTTCTTCTTTGCAATTTGAACAAACGGCAATTTCAAACAATCAGATAAATACATTAACTATCAGCCACGCAGTTACTAATTCGGTCTATTGACCAATTCGGTCTAATGACAAATTCGGCCTAATGACCCATGTGGAATAATAACCCGTTCGGCGTAATGTCATGCCCAGTAGCATGACCAGAAGTCTATTCAATCCAAGAGGAAACGTGGTGAAAAGGTTTTAGAATAAAGACTACAGACTGACCCGGAATGAATTTTCAAAAATGCTATAACTTTCTAAAATAAGCACACTTTTGATTGCTATTTTTTATGTATTCTCCCCAGCGCCGAAGTAACGATCTTTGATGAAGTTTTTTCAGAAGCAGATAATTTATCATCTCCATGCAAAGCGCTAGGAGCGGACAGTAATTTTATTGCTAGAACAAATAGACATGAAGAGAAAGTGTATTGATAGATCCGTAAGAGAACGGCAGGCTTTGAAATTGAATAGATGTAAGTTTCAAATGCCCTCCGCTCGTTTTCAAACTTACATCTATTCAATTTCAAAGCCTGCCGTTCTCTTGCGTACGGATTCCATCAATACACTTTCTCTTCATGCGTCTATTTGTTCTAGCAATAAAATTACTGTCCGCCCCTAGCGCTTTGCGTGGAGATGATAAATTATCTGCTTCTGAAAAAACCTCCGCAAAATAAGCATCTAGAAGTTTGACTTTTCTTGGTTTTTCTTAAAATCATGCTCCTAAAACAACGAGAAGATTCCCGTGAGGCATCGGATTTGGCCCAGCATGGCCATTGGTTCAATTGGATCAGGCTAGAAATTGAGTACTAATGAAAAATCACTAAGTTTTTAGCTGTAGAAAGGTATGTATCTCGGCAAAAAAAAAAACGATTTTACCCCTCTTGAAGGGTTCTTTTGGGGGATTTAGATAGTTCCAAGTGGCCAATGGTCTATTTCAAGGCTAGAAGTAAATAGACCACTTATGGAAAATTATGATGTTTGGAACGTCGAAAAGCACGGTTCAGCGGGAAATCGTGTATTTGTCCCGTTCTCTTAGCGTTCTCCCAGGCGTCCAGATTATCCTGGATAGCCACTATGCTCATTGGTTCATTTTTAGGCTAAATGTACAAAAACCATGAAGTTTGAGCCGTCGAAAGGCATGGCCCGATGAAAATTTACATCTGTCGCCGCCTCACGGATCGAGGCAAAACATGCCGTCTTTCGGCACAGATTACATGTGGCCAAACAGCTAAAAAATGGGCAGTTCTTACCAGAAACTTAAATTTGGGACTCCAACATGCATTTTGAATGCAAAAACTTTAAAATTTGGTCATAGAAACCCTTCGACAATGCGAGTTTGAAATCCGAGTCACCTTATTCTTCACAAAATAATAACACACAGGAAGTTTAAGTGTTGACACCCGAGGAGCAAATGTGTTCTTGTCCCATTGAATCAATTCATGCGTGGCAGCAACAAATATTGAGTTGAATTACGATTGACCATACTTGCATCCCATAAACCAAGTACTCAGAGTCGGTATGTACAACGCCAGGCATCTTGTTCCAGATGTATGTTGAATGGTCCGTTGAAAATTGCTCAATTTCGTCATAACTGTTCTTACTTCTCCTTTTTCCACCTTACTACTACAAGATGTACGTAGGTTAATATTAGATATCAATAATGATAATGATTATTCAGTTCTGATGTTCAGAACGCTGAATGTTGCGAATTCCCTGTTGAAAACGATAAGAGGTCTATGCTCGTAATATATGTTTCTTGTCCATTCCATTATGTCAATCTATCCAACAGGGCACTTTTCACAAAATTTAAAACAAGCATGTTTTTTGTAGTGTACCAACAGCGTACCATAGCGTACCTTCAAGGATTTTGAACGTACCTGTCAAATTGTTTGTTTTTAAGTGCTCTGCTGAATAGACGGGCGATTTTCGTCACAAAACGCTATAAAAATTTCACCAAAGTAATTTACCAATAGCGTACCTTCTGAATCTGATGTTTGATTTACACGTACCTCAAAAAATTTCATACTTACTTATATAAAAGACTTATTTAAATACATTTTATGTAAAATCTGACCTCGGATTAAGATTTCCCTGAAAATGTTAGCCCTAAATGATATGTAAAACATACTACTTAAGTAAATCCTACGCTACTCTATGGTCAAAAATGTATTCTTAATAATACGTTTAAGGAAACATCCTTGAATGGATTCTTCCTGCTAAGCATTTTGTATACCCATGAATGTAGATAACATGATACAGATAATCTTTAGGCATGGCTTTTAAGGTTTTATATCATAAGGAGACCATCTATACACGTATCAGTTGAATGTACGTTATTTTGTGATTTTGTTATTTTGTTATGCAGTAATTCAGTAGTTCTACGTGATTTGGTGATCTTTTCATTTTGTGATTTTGTGATCATGTGATTTTGTGATTTTGTGTTTTTGTGAATTTGTGGTTTTGAAATTTTGTAATTTTGTAATTTTGTAATGTACTTATTCAGAAATTTTACGTGTAATTTCCTGGAGATCTCAGCAAGCCACGGATTGTAGAATTTTTTAGAGCAGTTTTTTCTTATGTCATACAGTGAATGTAATTTTCCTAGTGTAATTTTTCAATTCCTTTCCAAACTGATTTTTTACCTTTGATTTTCATTGTAGTGCGTTTGTACGTGATTGTTTGAAGTGCTAGTTGAATTCGTGTTGCTCGATTACAAAAAACAACCAGGTGAACATATTTACCGACCAGCGGAGCGCTTCTCCTGCAGAGACGAAAATGCATCCTCAGGCATCGCAGGTACTTGCAAAACCAAATATGGACGGAACATCAGCAACAATGTCCGTTGAGATCTATCTGGTTATCATTAAATATGAACGATAAATTGAATTGCTAAATACGTATATTCCTTAAAACATAATAAGCCTTGATGATGTAGGTGTATGCACAATAGCAATATTCATTTGAAGTTTGTACTGTGATTATGCGGAGCTTGTTGCAAGTGAAAGTTATCTTTGCATTGACGTGAGTAACCAAACTTTTTTAAATGGGTCACTGGAACCCAACAGAGCTATCACCTTACCATTCTTGAAAATGTTTCTAGCGTCAAACAAAAGTTCATTTTTGACTATCTGATTTTCTAATTTTCTGATATTCTGATTTTCTGATTTTCTGATTATCTGATTTTCAGATCTTCAGATTTTCTGATTTTCTGATTTACTGATTTTCGGATATTCTGATTTTCTGATTTTCTGATTTTCTGATTTTCGGATTTTCTGGTTTTCTGATTTTCTGATTTTCTGATTTTCTGATTTTCTGATTTTCTGATTTTCTGATTTTCTGATTTTCTGATTTTCTGATTTTCTGATTTTCTGATTTTCTGATTTTCTGATTTTCTGATTTTCTGATTTTCAGATTTTCTGATTTTTCTGATTTTTCTGATTTTCTGATTTTCTGATTTTCTGATTTTCTGATTTTCTGATTTTCTGATTTTCTGATTTTCTGATTTTCTCGATTTTCTAATTTTCATATTTTCTGATTTTTCTGATTTTCTGATTTTCTGATTTTCTGATTTTCTGATTTTCTGATTTTCTGATTTTCTGATTTTTTGATTTTCTGATTTTCTGATTTTCTGATTTTCTGATTTTCTGATTTTCTGATTTTCTGATTTTCTGATTTTCTGATTTTCTGATTTTCTGATTTTCTGATTTTCTGATTTTCTGATTTTCTGATTTTCTGATTTTCTGATTTTCTGATTTTCTGATTTTCTGATTTTCTGATTTTCTGATTTCCAACAAAAAAAAACATGATCATAACTCTATGTACGATTAAACAGAACTTTTTGAGTGGAACTGGAATTAACAATGTTGAGTATGAGTATCAAAATATCCTAATCAGTTTGAAGAAAGGTAGCAGCATCTTCAGTGATGTAGCCAAACTTCTTCTTTGCTACAATAAAATGATTCAGATTAACTTACGAACCACCTCATCACGCATGGGATCGCTAGCTTGCATCTTTCGTAAATTTAGAAAAAATACAGCAAGCCCTGGAAAACATCGCTGTCAAGCATCGCTGAAGGGAATTATTATTCGTACCTACAATACCAAACGAAAAACAAGCGCAGCACACATGAATGTTTAGTTTACATAGCAACACGCTGCAAGGCGCTGATGGCAGTGAATCAATAAGTGAGGCCATTTCAGTCCATGAGTGTGCTAGGAAACGATACACTATGTCGATCAAAATTCGATCATCATTAATCCGATCAACCTTTTACTTGAGATAATGTTAAGACTGCTTTATTCGTTTTCCAGAATCCACGCTCCATACCCGTAATGTGTAATGCATCTATTTTGGGCCGTTAATTCACGATATAGTCGTGCTGATTCGAACCGTTCATCACTTTGGTGGTCTTCCCATTAGCTCACTTGTTCGTAAAACGCATTTACGTACGTTACTTCTGTATACTCAAGCTACCAGACCCTCTCGGTACTACGTATTTATTCGTGTTAATTCGTCTGGGCGATGTGGATTTTATAGAAGACGTTCACTGGGTGAAATTTCTAATTGACGTTGCTGGTACTGAAGCCGATTTAAAATACGCAGAAGGTGCTGAGGTGGAACTGCTACCAGGGATGTCCAATTGGCAAAGAAGGTCTCAAATAGACAGCAAACCAATCTACAACGCATGAGATGAACACTTGAAAAACAATCAATTTGCGAATTGTGAACATCCCTAAAAAGTCGGGCAATCCCACACACTCTTTATCGCTAAAACCGCATTAATATTTATTACCCCATTCTCATGTCTACGGTTTAGCAGTGCACAGTCTCACACGGTGGATTAGCTAATATCTGCTATCCTACCGTTGAACTCCTGTGTATAGCATCCTCGGTACGCAAGCTGCCGATGCAGTAATGTACTGTAGGTGGTGCTCCGATGGAGGACGGAGAAAGAAGGTACATGATACCTACGGCCGGTGATGGATCATGACGGAACAGAGACCGGCCGATGTGCTTGTTCGGCATGTTACTGTCGGTTGTCACATCGGGCGCTGCGAAAGTGGGATAATTTTTAACAACATAATTAAACGCGCTGAATCACCGTGACACAAATGATAAACTGGTATGACAAATCAAGTGGTTCCAACGGATTACGAGTTGTCATTTGATTTGAGGAACGTTCTTTTTATTTCTTCAAGGTTCTTCTGATGATAACCGTTTCCTCAACTAGTTCACCAATAATGAGTCAGATACGGAATAACAGCGTCTCTTTTGGTGGAATCGGCTTGCAATAACATTATTATTAATCATCTTTTAGAATGAAAAAACTTGTGAATTGTTCAATGGAAATCTATGAATAATGAATCTGTTGGCCAAAGGTTGAAATGTTCATTTGGTTGTATATAACATTTGATAACTGCCACAACCAGAGTCTGTTTTAATCACTTACTATCGTATGAAATGAAAAGCATTTGGAATCAGTGTAGATGTACTTTATTTGTTTGAAAAATCTCAGATGTCAAAATCAAGGGTGATGTACAAATCAACCCATTATGCTTCTATGACTATTCGTTTTTTTGACACTCATTAGAAATTGAGTTACCAGGGCAGGTTTGTTTGTTATAATCGCAAGTGATCATCAAACATCAAAAAGTCATTGTCATTTCTACCAAACAACTTGTAGTAATTGTAACCTATTGATCTGAGCCTAAGAAATTACACATCATGTTCTACACCAAAAGAAATCAAAATTGTACAATCAAAATATTGTTTCTTCATTTGATACTCAAATTCATGCCCACCTTGGAGAAATTGAATGATGATATCGACAACAGCACAGGCGACAATGAATATCAATCGACGAATGAACAAAATTCAATCTCGAGTACTTTCTAAACAGACGTATCTGATTTTGTAAACAAAGAGGGAAAGTAAGAATCAAACGTTAAATTCTTGAAAACTTTAGCATTTTCATGCAAACTAGGGACACCAACACAAGGAATGGCGTTACTCTTTCATGGTGGTGGTGCTACTTTCCGTGAGGGTGATGAGAGTTTTGAGAATTTCACGTTTAAAGCGAACTTCCGCTCTTTGTTTACAAAATCAGATACGTGTGTTTGAAAAAGTTCTCGAGAAATCCGGAGCAATTTGCGATTGGGGCGTACATGCAAAAAGTAAACAAAATGATTTTTCAATGTACTGCATCATTATTACCACTAAATCATGAGTTTTGAACTTTTTGTCCTGATTGTGCTTTAATTTTCTTAAATAAATATTGTTTTCGCAAAGGGCGTAGAGTTATTTCACTATCACAACAATTTACTTTGCGATATTGATTGTTGACAAAGTAAACGGCGTAATTTAAATCAAAACATAAACATGGCGTAAAGAAGAAGGCGATACCGAGAAAATAATCAAAACAACGGCTAAAAGTAAAAGGCCAAACTGTCAAAAATGGGCGAATAGTATAGGGCGATACAATTGTTTCCAGTACTTGTGGGGCTAACATTAAAAAAGGCGCAATCAAACATACTTGCATTGACAGGCGAATATTAAAAAATGAGCAAATTTCAATTAAGAACAAACGAATTTCAATCAGTATTATATATTAATCAGAAGCTAGCTTTGTTCTCTGTCTGCATGCTAAACTGTTTTTGAATTTATACCCTAATTTGAAAATTACGATTTGAAATTCTACCAGCGATATTACAATCATCATTCCCTTTCTTTTTACATTCTACATGTACGCCCTAATCGCAAATTGCTCCGGTAATAACGATTTCGATAGCGGTTGCTCTGGTCAAGAAAATACTGTCATTGCAAAATTCAAATTCACCAAGGTAATTGGTCTGTCCATTAAGGTTGTCTTTAGTTTCAGCTCATTTGAGAGCAGATAAATTGATGTTTACCAGCGCTGGCCACAACAACCAGCGCCTTTAACTAATACTCGTTAAACAGACTTGTTGGTTTATGACTTTAAATTGCTTCTTGAGATATTTTCATCACCGATCAACTGACATGAAGCTCAATCTTCACTATTGATCAAGAATATCTATATCGACCAAATGCACAGCGATCCCATATGTCAAAACCTATAGAGTCATTTTATCTTGATCAAATAAATGTGTCCAAAATTGCTACGACATGAACCTTCTTATCAAGTTCCCAAGCGTGTTCGTGGCTTCAATAAACGTTCTCAGTAATCACGAAGATAGATGTCAGTAAAATGATTTGAATTATTAAGACATTTTCTATTGTCAATCATGCCGGTTTGTAGATGTTTTCAGTGTATATTTTTGAGAGCCTAATCAGTTATAACTACAGCTCTTTTCTAGAAAGTCTTTCAGCTCAATCAATTTTTTACAAACTATCGTTTCATACTTGAAATTCGACCGATACATTTATGTAAACCAAAATAAACAGCTGATATCATATAAGTATCAAGTTTTGCTATCCAAAACACCGTGCTGATTGCATGGGGTAGTACGGCAACGGGTTATGTACCTGATTCGGATACTACCGTTCAATGCCAATACACTTTCTTTTCATGTCTATTCGTTCTAGCAATAAATTACCGTCCACTCCTAGCGCTTCGCATGGAGATGAGAAATTATCTGCTTCTGACAAACTTCATCAAAGATCGTTACTTCCGCGCATGGGAGAATACACAAAATAATAATCATAGTGAAGTTATTACATTTCACCGTTTTGAACGAACTGTCGCACTTAACTTGTGATAGATGCCATCATGATCAGCACAGTTGCTGGTGACACTGTACCCGCGAACTTATTCCACTTTAAACGTTTTTATTGTGCATTTGTCTCTTCTTTGCCGCATTTTCGAAGTGTTCGCTTGACAATTGCCCAATATTTTTCAATCAGTCTGAACTCAATTCGGAGGATAAATCTCTTTGGCGACGAAATTAACATTGTTTGCAGCATGTCATTCTAGTACCTCCTTAGAATAGTGGCAGCTGGCTAGATCAGGACAAAACGTAACGTTGGTCTTGTGTTTGAATCCTAGAGAGTTTGAGCGGTTTAGTGGAATACCTGTAACTATAAATCAGAAGAAAAATTAGTGTTTTTCATTTAATTCCAACTACCTTTGCTTATCTTGTCAGATACGCGTATTTCGACTACAATGTGCAGACTTCTTCAGTATCTCGTACTAGTCGAGTTATTAGTACGAGACACTGAAGAAGTCTGCACATTGTAGACGCAATACGCATATCTGTCAAGATAAGCAAAGGTAGTTGGAATTGAATGGAAAATACCAATTTTTCTTCTGATTTCTTGGTCTTGTGCTGCCAAATGAAGGCAAAAATCTGCTTTTTCAGACACTCTTTAATGTAAATCTTCGACAAGATTGTGTGAGATGTGATGCAAACCTTGGTTTTAGGGTCACAACTGCAGATTCCTTGCCAAATCATTAGTTTCCGAGCAAACTTATCACCAAAAACAAATTTATTCCTGGAAGGGACATCCCCACGACCAGTGGCCAGGTAACATTTTCGTCCGTGGATTTGTTTATAATCCATTTTGACATATCTTTCGTCATCCATTAGCCATTAAATATCATCAAAACTCGTTCGTATAGTAATCGTGCTCGCTTTTTGGTCACTAAATTTTGTTTCAGTTAGCGATTCGAATGATTACAAGCACCAAAATACTTATATCATTCTCTTGAAAGGATGTTACGCACGGTAGATAAGTTAGAATCGTATTTCTTTGAAAAATCACATATGGAGACACCTGGGTTGCCTTTTACGTTTCTCAACACCTTTCTCTTCAGCTCTATGTCCCTAGTACCACTTTTATGATAGATACGGTGTTCTCTATCCACACTCAGAGTATCCTTGTAACGTTTGATAACAAGACACATCGTTAACTTGTATTGTTAATCACAATCTTTGTAGAATGTATTTGCATTATTTCTTTAGGCACTAAATATTGAGCTATATTGGCCATAATCAACACATAATTCCACAACACAAATTAAAATTAAACTACTTTCAAACTGCAGAATGATTCAAACTTATGATCGATCGGCTTTTTCATTTCAAAACATTAGAATTCATACTAAATAGATATTGAATCTTTCCAGATTCGGATTGGATAAGTCATCTGAAAAATATATAATCATACATACTAGTATGTTTGCTTTAGCAAAACACACGTTTTACTATATAATGAATACATCAGGCAATAGTTGGGAACATTAGAATGAATATGTCCCTAAAATTGGGTCTACAGTACTGTATCATTCTTCATATTTCCATGTGAACAGTTAATTTATGACGTTTGATTATCTTCTGTATATCTAGAATGCATTACTATATATATCGATCCATTTAAGCCAAGTTTAGGTCATTAACAGATCGTGAAGGTAATCTGTCAGACATACATGGCATTTCACCCAAGTGCGCCTCTCACATGCATATTGCTTGCCTCCTCTGGGGATGAACCAGTTGCCACACTGGCGAGCAAATCACCACGCTTACGATGAGTGCAAAACAAGCCAAGTGTTAGAGGGAGTCTCTTGAGAGCATTTGTGGTGAAAATTTGAGAGCACGCTCTCGAGTGAAATGAACGAATTGTGCTCTCGAGCGCACCCATCTAGTTCTCGCTGGTGTCCTCTTGAGAGACCGCTCTGCAGAGCCAAATCTTTAGAAAATCTTCAGTGCTCTTTTTTATGCATGTTTCCAAACTCATGAGTCCAAAGTTGTGAGGATTTTTTCAATTCCTTTGTGAATGACTTAGATGTATAACTACTTCACCTAAGTTGTTAACCGATATACAAGGATAAAACGTGATAATAAGATAATAATGGAGAAACAAAAGGCTTATTTCTTTAGTAGTTATTCGTTTCGGGTGTTGATAGGGCACATTCGAAACTGTTCAATGCCTTATCACATGTTTCGTCTTGGGTTTTTTTTGGGAATGGAGAATGTTCTTATGATAGGTAAGAGACCCCTCCCTTCTCTGAAAGGGGAGACTCCCATACAAATGAAACACAAATTTCTGCATAATTCAAGAACGAATCAAGTTATTGAAACCAAATTGGGCATGTGGGGTTTTCTGGAGGCGAAATTTTTTTCTATGGTGATTTGAAACCTCTCTCTTCTCTAGAAGGGGGAGGAGGCTCTCATACAAATTGAACTAAATTTGGCATGTGGGGGTTTTTGAAGGCAAGATTTTTTTTCTATGGTGGTTCGAGACCCCTTCTTTAACGGGGGGGAGATGCTCTCATACAAATGAAACAAAAATTTCAACCAAACAAGAGAACTATCCAGGCAACCGAAACACAAATTTGTATTATTCCGATAGGCAGCAGGTTCTGATAGAAGATAGAACCCCTTCTTATTCAAGAATGGGGGCTGTTTCAGTTATTCTTAGTGCTATATTATGCACAAGAAGTTAATATCAGATTATGAACGAGAGAACTACGTTCAAACTGACAGGAAACGGTGTAGTTTGAAGATAAATGTTTTGTCTATGACATGCTTCAACACAGAGAAAAGGCCATGGTAGACACTGACGATCCGAGGATTAAATTTAAAACACACACCTACGTTTTATTTTGCAGAAATAACACACATTAGCAAACGAAAATATAACAAAAATTATTAAAAAAACGCGCCAGTTCTATTAAATTTTCATTCAATTGGTTCAGCTCGCATGAGATAGAATGATAAACTCTAGATTTAAATTTTAAATGGGCGTTATTGCAAAATCATCATATCTAGAAACCGCTGAAGAAAGTATCAATAACTACATCTCATTAAGCGGAAGAAAATGTTTACATGTTTAAACTCAATCTGTTATAAGATTAGATTTATTAAGATATAAATGAAGAATGGCACTGGCGTTCCCTTTGTTTTGATTTGAAATTCTGTCGAGTATAGATCTGTCAAATTCCATAGCTTTTGCTCGCTTTGACAGTTGCATCCCAACAAGACGCCAGAAAAAGATGTCCAGACTCGGTTTCGTTCTTATTGCCCCATTTATTCGTATTATCGCTCAGTTATCATTGTTCTTTGTGGCTTACTATTTATAAATAATACGGAAAGATCTATCTTTGTGCTTCTTGGTGTTCTGCAGCCATGTAGTACATCTCGATGCTGAAGATGCTGTCAGTGGCCGAATTCGGGATGGATCCGGTAATTGGTGACCGGTATGCACACCTCGGAAGAGTGGCGACTTCCGATGGCCCGTGATGCGCTGGGGAATATCACTTACCCGCAGACGAGACATAGCTACAAGCTGGCGAGTCTTTGGCGGCATACGCGATCTCCTACATCTACCTGGACGTAACACCTTCGCTTAAAGGATATTAGGTCATTCAAGTGAAAAAGAACGCACCATATTACAATCTCGTTTTTTCACTTTGGTCTTTCATGTGACGAATAGTTACCAGAACCTCAAACAGAGTTATTGTGTGTTTTTATTGTGTTATTGGTTTTTGTTAGCAAACATTTAAGCCTATTCAGCTAAGAACTAATTTTTTTTGTGGTTAGGCTTCATTCCATACAATTTACAGAAAAATCTTACTGGGCTAAACCACCATGGATTTCTTCAGACAATTTCACGATACTGGAATACAAATTTAGTCGGTTGGATTAGGCTTACTTATAACAACGGTTTTCTTGATAAAAGAGGACTCACTAAAACTTTTCAATTGGCTAGCAACTGCAAACTAATAAGTTCCACTAGATTTCGGAACTACGTCCAACCAATGCGTCAATCAAATCTAGAAAGAACTGTAATTAAAGATGGCCTACATCTTAACATATTACGCAACGGGGAAATCCTTACTTACATTAGGGTAACGGGATGTAATGTTAGCTTAGCTCCTTCATTTGTACAAAATGTGTCATTAATTTAGCAATAATCAACAAAATCATGTTGCTTTTAGGATGACCGATGTAATCCAAAGCAATTGAGATAATATTAATCATCTTATAGTTGTTCACTTCGATACTAAAAGCACTGCGATATTAAAAGAGAGTAGATTCAACATTTCTCACCCAAACAGTTTCAAAAACAAACTATTTGAGGAGTAAATAGTTCTTCTTTTATGCAATTTTTCCAAACCTCTGATTACGACGTTTCAAATGACGCCAAAATGGCTAACCGGTTTATATATGAAGATTAATAATTTTCTAACCGGCAAGCAAATTCATTTGAATCGGGTATTTTTGCATGGTCATCGTTCCGCTTCGGGTCCCTTGCGTTCGGAGCTTAACACTAGTGTTCGCCGTAGAAATACCCTTACTGACTGAGTCTCTGAATACTCTGGCTCTCCTGTCATTAAATTTGTGAGAGTTAGCGACATATTTTTGTTTGTTGTTTACACGCTAAATGAACAGTGGATACATGTCAAATAAAACGGGCTTGACTAAATAATATCAAATTATTAATTAAAGCTCTAGGGGCGATTCACTCCGGGCACACCATGCAAAAACATTTCTGACACCATTGGTTCTATCTGGGTACATTCGTTAACTCGTAAAGCAGGCAGTCGGTATACCGTATAGCGCCAAAAAGCAAAGATTTTACATTACAGCCCACCTGGGTCGCACTCGGGCACATTCAGATGCTTATATTTGTACAAAGTCGATACAGTCGGTACAGTTGATGACTGGTAATCACACAACTGATGAATATATTGGCACAAAACATAGTGATTTCCTCCTTGCTTAAGCTTATGAAAATATTAAAATTCACTGTGTTGGCCAGATGTAATTACCCAATGCATCATATAGATGAACTGAGGAATTCCATTTTTTATCAATTTTATAAAAAGAAACAATGTTACTTTTCGAGTTTAGAGTAGCTTGCATGTAGCTCCAACATAATATCCGACATCTATTTATCCTCTATAGGGTGAATGTTAGGTTCCTATAGTTGCTTATGGAGTCTCCATTCACAACTATAGAAATCTAATGCTTCAAAGGTACCGCAACAATTGCTGCCTTACCCTATGCAAGGTATTTTCAAAGGTAATAATATTGCCTATGGTTTCGTACACGCTCCATTACAAGAATCTGCAATCCTTTATTCCCAAGGTCAAATTTATAAGTTATAACGAACATATCAAAACCGAAATGAATAAAAATGGAAACCGGAACCTGAACGACAAACCATTCACAAACGCGCTTGCTAATCTACTTATTTAGAGAATCAACATCAGTGTATCTGACAAGTTCACGCACTCCAGAGTTCTCTGGGGTGCGGTTATCTGTGTTCACTGCAGTGCGTTTCAGAGCGCTGAGCTTACTCGCCAGTGGCTTTCAGAGGCAAGTGATTTAATTTCACCGCGCAGCTCATTTCAAAAACTACAGATAAAGGAGAGTGTGGTGAATATGCTGCTGCGTGCAGCGCTCTTGCATGAACAAAAAGAGAAGAGGAAGTGGTATATTCGCTCTTGTCTCCCACTGAGGAGAGGGACAAGTATGCTGTCAGATTAAGCAGTGAAATCTTGCTGAAAAATGTGGAAAACAAAAATCTCGCTCAATTGTATATCTATAAATTAAAGAATAAAGTCTTAACTCATTCCAATAAATCGACTAACATGCTGCCAATATTATTTTGTAGATTGTTGCTAATTTTATGATACAGTTGATATACAAGGTTGCCTGAAAAGTCCCTTTGATATCAAAAACGAAAACATGCCATTTTCTAATTTTTGTATCCCATCCGAATAATACTCCTTCGGAAGTCCTTCAAAATAGCCATCGGTTCCAGCTATGAGCTCATCATTTGAGTAAAATCGTTTACTGGTGAGCCATCTCTTCAGGTTTGGGACCAAATAGAAGTCCCTGGGGGCCAAGTCTGGCGAATACGGTGGATGGGGAACCATTTGATTCCGAATTTCATTCAATTTTGCTTGAGAAATTGAGGATGAATCAGCAAACGTATTGTCGTGATGATAGAGCACACTTTTTCTCAGCAAATGCGGGCGTTTTTTTCTGGACGAATCCAATAACGCTGCGTAGTGTTCGCCTGTTATGGTTTTACCTTTTTCAAGATAGTCGAAGAATATTACACCTTGCGCATCCCAAAACACGTAGGCTGACTCCGGTATGTAGTAGTGTGTAGTAAGCTCTGAATAACACATAATCACTTTTTCATCTATCCTCCAAAAGATCCCATTATTATAATGTAGCATTTTATAACAAACAGCGATTTTTTGTGAATTTCAAATGTTCAGGAAGCAAAAAAGATTCACCTCGTTTTATTTCAAGTCATTTAAAAATAATAATATTGAGATTGAAAAAGCAACAGATCTTACCATCCGGTTCTTGGCCTCTCAGTATAGTTAGGACTTGAGCCCGTTTTCCCACACAGGTCTATCTCTCTTTTGATACGGGTTGTTCTTAATGTTATGAACCTTTTCTTTTTTATTATATATTTGAAGGTTTACTGACGGTACTCTGAATAGAGTAAAAACAACAATCAATATGCAACTAGTGATTTGAAATTGGTTCACTGTTGTAGAACCCCTAGGTCCGAAGTACACCTTGCAGTCTGCACCTTGCAATAATTCTTGCGCTTTTCTGTACCTTTCGGTACTAGTATCTTTGTTGTTGTTTTGATTCGCTATGGAATTTTTATATAATACTTGAGGGTGTGTTGGTGAGAGTTACGTTATTAGGGGCGAAGCATTAAGCTTGAGAGTGGTGCGCTAGTACTTCCTGAGCCAAGAAATATTTTCATTTTCTTCATGATTATCCACCCGCTGGTAGAAACCTCTACCTCTGCACTTTGATGATATCGTAAATCTGTTCGAATCATTTTGTCACCCGAACACGGAACATGTCGTCCAAGAAGACGCTGTTGCAAATGGAAAACATACTTTTGCATATAAAAAGTAATAAAAGATCCATAAAACCTTTTTATATCCAGGGCATGATCGTTAAAATTGTACAACTGTATTCATAAGCATGTTCATAAAAGGTTCAATATCTCCTCTTAAACCATGTTAAATCGATCCATAGAATGTTACCTTTGTGCAATCACATATATTCACATGTTCCATGAAGTCTTTGCAGTTTTCCTTAAATAAATTGCCAATGATCCATAAAACGATGAATAATGAACCATAAGCTTATAAAAATGATACATAGTATATTAGCTTTGTTAGCTTAATTATAAGGTATGATCCAAAAAGTATGCCTGCATTTTTCCAGGTTGGGCACTTGTTTTTCAAATTTGTATCCATAAAGATTTTAAACTGCGTTACTACTCAGATTTAGTAACATGCCCATGTCATGTTTCAGGACATGTTTCAGGTATCCTGATAAAATATTGCTGCTAAAGAAGGATTGCAGAGTTTTTGTGGAGCCGTATTGAGGACAGAAGAACTAAGGCGGCAGAAAGCGGCCAAAGTTTTCAACATCCGAAGTGTTAACATACACAGTTTGAAAAAAACATGTAATTTATTGTTATCTAATGCGCATAAAAGGAACGCTTGATTTGACAGAAAATAATGGGATATTATTTCATGTAAATATAAGCCTGATAACGCCTGAATCTAGTCTGTTATGAAAAGTTGCAAACATTGTTGTATGGCGTATGAAAGATTGCAAACAATTTCGTTTTCTTTCGGCTTGAAATTAAACGAGAGGAAATTTTACGCGCTAGTTAACATTAATTTTTTTTTTTGTGTAGCGTAGATTAGATTCCAGGCAAATGACTGATTCAAGCATTTTCCCGGAATAAAGCAAACGGAGGATGTTTTATGTAGCTATGTCTAACGAGCGATAGCAAGTTGGCAGGAAGCGTCTTCCCGGCATAATTTAAATCTAATGTTCTGACACAACAGTGTGATCGAGTTATCTCGAACCAAAAATAAGAAGTATTGATCCATGTGTCTTAGCATGATATAACTGAACTCTTTATGAAGCATTTCAAAATATGTCCCTAACTTGGGTCCACGGTTTTCTTTTTGAATTAGTGTTATTTTATCCACGTGAACAGTTAGTTTATAACGTGCGACTATTTTCTGTACATGTAGGCTGCTTTCTTTATATATCAATTGAATTTAGTCAAATTTTGATCATTCGAAGATCATAAAGACAATCTGTTCAGTTTTACCAGTGAAATCATGTTATCTAAAAAGTTAAGAAAGTCATGGAAGTGAACAACAGTAAATTGAATAATAATGCCTGAATTGCTCTGAATTAAATCGGTCATTTTGATAGCAACACAAACATTCTTTGCAGATGAAGCATTAGTATAATGTGTTTATTAGACCTTAGACCTTAGGCCTAAGTTTCCAAAATGAAGTAAATGATACATGATTCTTTCTGCATAATTCTAAATATTGTTTATATAATGTATCCAACGGTGCAAGCATAAGGCGCTTTTGAAAGTTTTGACGAATCCCATTGGGTAATTTTATAAAAATTGTATATTTCGACCTAGGAAATGGCCGATCGATGTTGTCTCTTAAAAAAAACTATTAACCTATTTTTGAATATCTGAACTAAGCGAGGGTCGCCCAATTTTTGACAAAGGTTGAATGCACATATCGTACTCGAAGTCGAGTTATTAGTACGAGACACTGAAAAAGTCTGCACATTGTAGACGAAATACGCGTATCTGTCAAGATAAGCAAAGGTAGTTGGAATTAAGGGGGGACATACAGTAAGGATGACCAAAAAATTTATTTTTTTCTTTTTGCATAAAAAGTTAGTAAAATTCCCGTAGAATACGCTCCTGCAACCCTTTTTTCGGAATTCGACCTCAAAGTGTTCCTTTTCATCGTTTTTCGAAGATGCCTTTTTCGCGCACGGTAGGTATTTTTCGATAGTTAAAACTTTCAACGCGTTTTTCTCAAAACAGCATTTTCGGAGTTTATGCCGGTGATAAAAAAAGTGCAAATTTTTTTTTTCTTTTTTTCAATTCATCAACTAACTGTAAACGTACGTAATGTATTATTTTTGGATTAGCAGGTTTCAGATCAAAACTGCAACCAGGAGAGCCGGAACAAGCAAAATACAACAACTTTTTCAACGCACTCTAACGGCCGCCATTTTGTTGAAATTTTTTTTTTAAATATTGTTATATACTACACTTATAATTGTAAAAAAGTTTTAATTGATTTAAGTGAAAACTTCCCCTTGAAATTTTTTTATCAAAAATGAGGTTTTTTTTCTCGTTTTAACTGTATATCCCCCTTTATATGGAAAATACTAATTTTTCTTCTCATTTCTCACCCGCATTATTTAGCATAGCATTTTCCGACCATACACAACCCTGGGTTGGCTGTTGCAGAAACGATGGAAGCGCTAGAAGAGCAGCTTTGGGTTTGACACACTCTTAATGTATCGATCTTTTTGCACAACACCTGGCTAGGTCACAGGCACCCTGGGACCCAATAAATCGTTTGGATAGATATACTCATAAACTTATTTCCAATCACACCATGCCCACTCCACACAATCAGCTCAATCCTAACCCGGTGTCTCCACTAGCATTATCTATCTTCACATATGGCAAACAACCTGACATTTTTCGATGCTGGGCTTAGCTCTAACAGATTTGTTAAGACATATTTATCAAAATAAACAATTGCAGTACACGATCCCAAAATCCCAAGCGTGGCAATGTTGGAGTCTCTGAATACAAGTTTAATGAATTCAACATTATTTCGGATCTCGTCATGATTGTTTAAAAACAATCTGGTTAAAAGTTTAGCCATTTCTGTCAAAATACATCTGACATATGTGTCTCCACTAGCCATATTCATTGACAGCGACATAAAGGGCGATACGGTCAAAATTTGGTCAATATCAACTTGACGTATTTCTTTCAATTTTGCATTTAAAAAACCTGAACACCCCTCATTTTGAAGGTGTGTGTGCGTAGAATGTTGCTCCTATTTTGATTTTGGAATTCACTCTTCAGTTGTCAAAATGCCGTCCAAGCAAGAAGAGCAGCGTATCAAAATTTTGCTCGCGCATCGCGAAAATCCGAGCTACTCGCACGCAAACTTGGCAAAATCGCTAAAAGTTGCCAAATCAACCGTTACAAATGTAATTAAAGTGTTTGGTGAACGTTTGTCGACAGCCAGGAAGTCTGGATCGGGGGGAAATCGAAAACCGGAAGCCGCTGAGACGACAAAGAGAGTTGCCGGTAGTTTCAAGCGAAACCCTAACCTATCTCTCCGAGATGCCGCAAATAAGCTGGGTGTATCGTCTACAACCGTGCATCGAGCCAAAAACGAGCCGGACTATCGACTTACAAGAAGGTAGTGACTCCAAATCGCGATGATAAACAAAATACGACGGCCAAAGCGCGATCCCGGAGGCTGTACACGACGATGCTGACGAAGTTTGACTGCGTGGTAATGGACGACGAAACCTACGTCAAAGCCGACTACAAGCAGCTTCCGGGACAGGAGTTTTATACGGCAAAAGGAAGGGAAAGGTAGCAGATATTTTCAAGCACACGAAACTGTCAAAGTTCGCAAAGAAATATCTGGTTTGGCAAGCCATCTGTACCTGTGGCTTGAAAAGCAGCATTTTCATAGCTTCCGGGACTGTCAACCAAGAAATGTACGTGAAAGAGTGTTTGAATAAACGTCTGCTGCCTTTCCTGAAGAAACACGGTTGTTCCGTACTGTTTTGGCCGGATTTGGCATCTTGCCATTACGGTAAAAGGCCATGAGTGGTACGCCGCCAACAACGTGCAGGTGGTTCCCAAGGACAAGAACCTACCTAACACGCCAGAGCTCCGCCCAATTGAGAAATACTGGGCTATTGTCAAGCGGAACCTAAAGAAGACCAAAAAAACTGCTAAGGACGAGCAGCAGTTCAAGGCAAACTGGCTTTCTGCGGCGAAGAAGGTGGACAAGGTGGCTGTACAAAATCTGATGGCAGGGGTCAAGCGTAAGGCCCGGCAATTCGGATTTGGAAAAGCGGAAGCCTAACTGAATATTTTTCCTGAATTTTATACTAATTGAACTTGAAAAAGAAATTTAATTTGATTTTTTAAATAAACGATTTCACCGATTTACACGCGTTTTCCCTTGACCAAATTTTGACCGTATCACCCTTTAAGTGTTAAGACAGAAAATGCTAGTGGAGACACCGCGTAGCAACGAAACATCCCAACCTTTTTATCTTTCACTCGATTCAAATGAAACCATAAATTCGTAGACCAACAATCAAAACCGAGGTGTAATTCTTTCTGAATGATGTGGGCTCGTGACAAAAGTGACGCCATCCTCGCGGAACTAGTATACTACCGATGCTATTCTATCCTACGGCCTTGTTCCACCACACTAACCACAGACAGACCGATCGTCTTCGTTGGCTGTGCATCAATTCTGGATTTTTCTAATTTATATATAAGTTTCACTATTAAGGTTATGGTGGCTCTGCAGACTACCATTTGTATTGTTTCGGGGGGGGGGGGGGGGGTTGGATCCCTGCACTTCTTCTTTATTTTCTTTCTCATGAGAAAGCGCGGCCGAACACATACTTTCTCACGCCGCGCCGAGAGGAACGAGAGGAAAATCTGCCGATCACAACAGAACCGTACCATCGCGTTGTCGTCGTACAGGGTGTTTCGATGTTGGTCGGCTTAAACTTGACGCATTTCCTTTTATCGTGCATTAAACAATTTTGCACACCCCTCATTTTGATTATGTGTGCGTGTAGCATTATGCCTCTATTTTTATTTTGAGATTAGCACTTCTGTTATCAAAATGTCGTCGAAGGAAGAGAAGCAACGCATCAAAATTTAGGACGAGCACGGCGATCCAACTACTGTCATACCAAGTTGGCGAAATTGTGGAATGTGGCTAAATCAACTGTGACCAACGTATTAAAAATGTTCGGTGACCGTTTGTTGCCAGCTAGGAAAGCTGGATCGGGAAAAAATCGAAAGCCGGAGGCCACAGCGACGACAAAAAGAGTTGCCCGCTGTTTCGAGTGGAACCCCAATCTCTCCGTCCGAGATATCGCAAAGAAGCTGGGAGTGGCGTTTTTAACCGTGGATAGAGCTATAAAACGAGCTGGACTGTCGACTTACAAGAAAGTGGTGAATCCAAATCGCGACGATAAACAAAACACGTTCGCGAAAGTTATACACTACGATGCTGACGAAGTTTGATTGCGTGGTACAGGACGATGAAACTTACGTTAAGGCAGACTTTAAACAGCTTCCTGAATAGGAATTTTATACGACAACCGGACGGGGAAAGGTGACAGATAATTTCATGCACATTAAATTGTCAAAGTTCGCGAAGAAATATTTGTTGTGGCAGGCCATCTGTATCTGTGGCTTGAAGAGCAACATTTACATTGCAACCGGAACCGTCAGCCAGGAAATTTATCTCAGCGAGTGCCTAACAAAAACGTCTACTGCCTTTCCCGAAGCGACATAATTGTTCCGTGGACATGGAGACTGTACAAAATCCTATAGCAGGTGTTCAACGAAGGACCCGGAAATACGCATTCAGTAAAAAGGAAGCTTAGCTGAATAT
>JASCZW010014739.1:0-22212 GCA_034211315.2 Aedes japonicus
GGTGAGATATGTCAGTGACATATCTGCAAAGTCGACGTAGGACTGCTTGTTGATGTGGAGGAATTGTAACAGAATTAATGTGGAGGAATTGTGAAAGAATTAAATATTTACTATATTTTGTTCAGTCTAAAGACTCATCAAACCATCTGTTATTCGTTTTAGTAGCCCTGCGCTACAACATCAACTACCATCTGCCGAGCTTTCAGCTGCAGTCCATCGAAGCCATCGGAGTCGAGGTCGAAACGCGCCAGTTGGGAGAGGTTCCGACAACACGTTGACGACAACATCGATTCGATATGCACCTTGATTCGGTTGATGACATCGAACGACAGCTGCAGAGCATCGAGCAAGCGATCTCCCAGGCCCGGGAACAACATGTACCGATGATTGATCAGGTGAGTGACTCTGTACCCATTGATAGACCCACTAAAGATTTAATACAATTGCGAAACGCCATTCGAAGGCAATACCAGCGAACTGGTTTGCCAACGCTCAAACGTCAATGCAATTGACTGACAAAAATTAATAAGGCCAGAATGGTGGACCTTAAGAATAACAATTTTGCCAACAAGATCCGCTCTCTCCCAGATTGTGCAAAGCCGTTGTGGAAGTTGACCAAAATTTTAAAAACTAAGCTAAGGCCCATTCCACCGTTGATCCCACTTGACAGCAATGGCTCTAAGGATCGATTGATAACTCCTGCAGAAAATGCTGCTGAGATAAGTCAACACTTCGTCAGTTCCCATAATCTCGGAAAAAAACATCGTCAGTCCACATGAAGCTGCCGTGAGCGCGCTTATCACTAACATCTATCTAAGCCCCAACGACTTCACAGAGAAGTTGGAGATCTCAGCTGACGAATTGTTGACTTATATCAAATGCTCAAAGAACATGAAGGCCCCAGGTTTCAATAACATCTTGAACTTGGAGCTCAAGCAACTCAGTTCTATAACCATCTGGTGATTTTTTTTTTAATCATTGCCTCCGACTTGGCTACTTCCCCACGTGTTGGAAGTCAGCCAAAGTCATCCCCATCCGGAAACCTGGGAAAGATCCTTCATGTTCCAAGAGCCATAGGCCCATCAGCCTTCTCTCAGGATTATCCAAGCTATTTGAGAAAGCGATCTACCGTCGGCTTCTTTCATCCGCCGACGAGCTGAAATTGTTGCTCGACGAACAATTTGGCTTCCAACGTGGTCGGTCGACAATTCACCAACTTAACCGAGTCATTAACATCCTCAGACGGAACAAGTCTGTTTCAAAATCATCTGCCATGGCACTTCTCGACATCGAGAAGGCCTTTGATAACATGTGGCACGATGGCCTGGAGTACAAGCTAAAACGATACAATCTACCTTTCTTCCTGGTGAAGATAATTAAAAAGTATCTGTCGGACAGAACATTCCGTGTTTCGCTGCAAGGTGCAGTTTCCGATGCACAGGAGATTTCCCCCGGTGTTCCGCAGGGAAGTATACTAGGTCCACTTCTGTTCAATCTATTCACCTCGGACATACCCCCGCTCCCTGAAAATGGATCTCTGTCGTTGTTCGCCGATGATACCGCAGTCGTCCACAATGGTAGGGTAATAAGAGCGCTTACAGCGAAACCGTAGCGAAGCTTGAATGTTCTGTCTGAATACTTCACCGATTGGAAGATCTGTATCAATGCGGCGAAGACCCAGGTCATCCTATTTCTGCACTCCAACTCTCCCAAACTTGTTCCACCTGAGGATTGTAGAATAAGCCTAAACAACACAACGGTGGAATGGGCCAAATCAGCTGTCTATTTTGGCGTTAAAATAGACAGCAAGCTTATCTTCAGGGAACAGGTTGACAAAACTGTGACAAAGTGTAGCGTTCTGTTGAAGCTACTGTACCAATTGATCAACAGAAGGTCTACATTATCCCTGAAAAACAAGCTTGCTGTCTACAAGCAAATCATACTTCCAGTCATCGAGTACGGCATGCCAATCTGGGAGAGTTGCGCTAAAACACATCACCTGAAACTTCAGCGTGTTCAAAATAAGTTCCTCAGGATGATCCTGAACACCCCTCCGAGGACAAGAACATCTGAGGTCCACCGTCTGGCCGAGATAAAAATGCTCAACGATCGCTTTAGTGAGTCTATCAATCGGTACAGGACACGCTGCCTGACATCGGATCACCAGATCATTCGGAATCTGGTTCCCCACCCCTAGGATCTTCAAATTGTAGTTTTAGTTATAGATTAGGTAGGTTATCAAATTTTAAAAATACCAATGCCCCAACCAATGAACTGAAAAAATAATTATAACACAACACACACGTAACACATAAAACACATAAAAGATTAGCCAAAGCTGAAGAGCCCAATGGGATAAAACACTTAATTTGTAAAATTAGTATATAAGACAGAGAATGGATAAATAAAAATCAATTTTACTAATAGAAGGAAAGCTGAAACTATTCTAGTTACCGCTGGCTGCGGCGTTAGGTACCATATTTCATGAAAAGGTGAGAATTACAACAAAGGCAACGAAATTTCAATTAAACAAACTCTTCAATTGGGCAAATCGTTTTGGTCGCCCTGAAAAAAAAAACGGGTTGTATTAATTGTCGGGGGAACATGGTACGCGATCAAATTTTCTTCTCGGTCTTTTCAAGTAACAGGATGGCCTGAATAATTGGAAGGAAACCACCCTAAGAAATTGTCAGAACAGAGAAAATCAGGATTTACATATAGATAGACGCGGCTCGACCATTTTATCCGGGCTCTTCAAGTTACGCCATGTTGAGACGGTGCGTTGTAATGCTATTTTCATTACTCGATTAGCTCATAAGATATTAATAAAACAAACTCTTTAATTTGGCAAATTGTTTTGTTCGCCCTGAAAAGGGCGGGTTTCATCAATTGTCGGGGGAACGCGATCGAAATTTGTATGGCCTGAATATTTGACAGGAATCCACTGTATGTACTGCCATTGTCAGCTGCTTTTTAAGTCACGACCAGTTGGGCACTGCTGGGTACCGCCAGCTACTGCTGCCGCGACCAGCATCAATTAATTGAGAACCAAGTGCAATAAGATTGCAAAAACGATGAATGAGAATAATGAACGTCGGTTGATGAAACGTATTCCGGGAAAAGTCTGCAAATTTCTTCGAAAACAAGATGATTAATTTGTTGTTGTATTTTCCTCTAAAGTTCATATAAATTCTATCATTTAAGTTGAAACAGAATACTATTTTGTTAATGTATATCCGAAATATGCGCAATAGTCCATGTTCCAATTTAGCTGGGCCACACTTTAAGCATAAGGGAGCAAAACCCTTAATATTCGCTTCAATCGAATTTCCTTCCACGATTAGATTAGCTTTGCAGAACAGAATCATCCATTTTGAACCATCAATGACCAACCGATTGAAGGCTGAAGGTTCACAGATGATCCAGCGTAGCAAAAAATAAATCCCAATTCAAGCATCAAAGGCAGATTTGACAATATAAAATTAAAATCGATAGTGGAATCCAATTTCCAAAGTGCTTTCGAAATTTTTAGTGCAGAGCAAAATAATAAAAGCCACCACAAAGTCGGAGCTCACATCTGCTCTTTTGAATTAACTTCAGTCAAATGAATCACGAACCATCACGAATGCTCCATCGCAAAATGACAACACTAATCGTGCAAAATGTTCCAGTAAACATCATTGCACAAGCAATTGTCGAGGGCAGGGGGCTTTTCTAGCCAGTTCATCAACATTGTTCGTGTACTTCAATACAAACAGCCTTTCGTTTTGCTAAACTTCGACATTCAAGGCGACATTTTATAATTATTAAATTCAAACTCACTCGTGAAATTGCTGAGAGTCGAAACACGAAAATGTATACTAGTGATCGTCATAGTAAGAGATATGCGGAAGCAGCCATTTTTGAGCCAATCGTGCAGCGAGAGCCGTCAAATCTGAGCCAATCGTGCAAATTTTGCACTGTGGCAAGTGTTATCAGCCTCTGTGAGTAAAATAAACACCGTTGCCAAATCGTTGAATCGAATTTCCGCATATCTCTTGCTACAGTTGCTTGAACAAAACGATAAAGCTGATCACGCTCACCTTCTGAATGGCACATCGCATCGAGATGTCATAATTTGTTATAAAATCAGATTTTTAAAGGGTTAATGAACTTTACTAAAGGGATACATACACGGTGAAAAATTTCATCGGTGCGCTTCAAATTGCCCGGCGGCGCACAGTGGAACGAACCTAGGTAGTATCTCTGGAGAAGTTTATTATGATAAAATAGGCTATCTTTTTGAACCATTAGAGTGATGATGTATCCACGTATTAGGGTGATCCAAAATTTATTCAGATTGTGCACAAAAAAGTTTTTGTTTTCACAAAAGTTGTAAAACACACTAAAAAAACAACTTTGTCGAAGACAGCAACTCGCTATCTCTAAACGTTGACGAAATATGATGCATTATTTATGAAAAGCCCTTAAAAATCAGTTTTTGGTAAATAATTTTGTAAGCAATCATTATAAGGCTTTTATATATTCTACAAAGTTACTAACTTTAGTAAAACGCATATTTTTGTTGAGGATTGTGTAGCGCTATGATGTATATTAGAAGAGTTATTGAAGATTTTAGGTAAAATTTAGTCACTTTTTCAATAACTTTAACTTAAATTGAGGCAAGTTGTGGCAGATCAAACATCTCTCGAGTGATTATACCTACTTTCAGCTACAAAATCCATAAACTTTTGTTAGGAGATATTCGGAGGAACTGTGAGATCGGAGTTAAAACAAATGTCACCATTGGTGATTAATAATTTATTATGGAACCAACGAAACGATAATACACCAGTTGTTAGAGATGATGTCAGTGTAGTGGTAAAGTTTCATGTCTCATGAATAACAGTTGGTGCTGGTTTCAAAATGCACACACATTAACACAACATACGTCACAGTTGCAATGATTGCACAGCATAGGCAACATTTTCTGTTTGAATATGAGAAATCGATCAAAAGTCAACCAGGATGATTTGGTTAAGCTTAGGTAGTAGGCGGTGCTTTTGGTTATCAGTGTTATGAAGTGAACGGTTGATATTTTATCCAAGAAATTCTAAAATTATAAATGGAGTCCGTAAATTATTATTCTTCCTCAGCTAAGTACACAGCTTGGCTTGAAAAGGTGTCGCTTTCCCAAAAATCATGCAAATTTTTCAATATTTGTGAATATCTAGAAAAAATTGACAAACGATCGCTGTTTCTGATTTGGAAGGAGACTGAGGGCAACTCAATAGAAAAATGCGACGCTGTTGTTCAGAAAATTATTTGTTTATATAACATTGACATCGATTTTAAGCCAGACATTCGATCAGAAATCTCACAAATTGTGATACATCTGTGCAAATATTTCGAAAAACTTTGGTTGAGACATAATCGAACGTTGACGCGTGTGTTCGATAAGCATGCTGAATATTTTGATCAGCTGTTTCAATTGCCTGATGGGCTTCTCTCAAAATTGCCATCTACATCCAAAGGAATAAGCGTGGTCGGAGGGCAAAACCATTTGACGAGTGTTCAGAAAGCGTTAAAAGGCAAAAAGTTTCCGAGTTGCTGGAAAATTATGAAGCAAGTGAGCTGTGTTACGCTGCTCAGATGAGTTTTCGTGGTTGTAACAGAAAATATGAAGCTTCGGTGGTTCGAGAGGCAACGTGCACTACTCCTACTCGAGCGCAGAAAATAGTTTCTGTTCTCAAGGAAGCAGAACGGCCCAAAATTGTTCCATACTCGGCACATGAAGCACTTGCAATGATTTTAGACGTAAACACGACTAAATCACAGTACAACAAAGTCAGAAAAGGTTCTGTAGCAAGAAAGGCTGTATCCAAGTTACTGCAAAGTTCAGAAAGCTAATCAAAATTGCTACCCGTGTAGCAGAGGAATTTCAGTAACCGAAACATCGATCATAGTGAAGCTTCAGAATCTATTATATCACACAGCAACGAGAATTATTATTGCGAATCAAGATAAACTAGGCAGTTTTTCTCATACTGAGTTACTCAACGTTACAATGACAGTCAAATGGGGATTCGATGGCAGCTCGGGGCATTCCGAATATAAGCAGCTATTTAGTTCTGATGATGCATCCAGAACGGACTCGAGCATCTTCGCAACATCCATTGTTCCGATCAATGTTCAGAGTCTGATGGAAAGTTCATCTTTCAGAATCCTCTACTCGTAGAACCGGTATTGTCGTCCGCTCCGTATTCATATGATAAATGAAACTGCAGGAAAAAGATTATGTCGACCGTCAAATCAGCAGACCAATAGCAGCGTGACACTGCTACACTGCTGAGCATTCCTGGGTACCGCCAGCTGATGCTGGGTACCGCCGGCTACTGCTGACAATGCTGGACACCGAGCGATGCTGCTGGGTGCGAGCGAAGCACCAGCTGCCATCGCCCACCGGGAGATCCGCGCAGCTCCAATGCTGCCGAACGAATGAGGCATATTTGTTCGGAAATGTGTCTTTTATGATGGCATCGGGTACCATTGCATGAACAAAAGGAAGTATCAACTAAAGCAATGTGAATCAAATTCATTAAAAGGGGAGGGGAATCTGATGTTTCGCCAAACACTAGCGTGAAACAGAATCTACCTCTCGAGAACAAAGAATAAGAAGAAGAAGACGATGGGAGACGTCTCTTGCTTAGATTTGAAAACTGTGCTAGGAAATTTGGTTAATTTACTCTGCGAATCGAAATTATAAGACATCACCTTACATTTACGTTATTTTTAATAAGTTAATGTTAAAAATCAATTAACTTGATTACTAAAACTCATACGTAGAATTATTTCCAATCAATTGGTGCAAACGATATGAAAATCGTTTATGCAATGACTCAGTTATTATCGCTCAAAATCTCCAAAACGACCCGTAACGCGGTCGATTTCAGAAATTTTAGAACGGCGCCCCAGAATAGAAATGAAAGACGTAGTCCTACGTCAAAAATTTCATCTATCCATGAACTCTACGAGTGGACAAAGTTTCGTAACAATCTGAAACCCTTCGGAGTAAACCTGTACGTTAGAGAAAAAATCCCCTAACCTGAAATATATATCGTTTTGAGTTGAACTTACTCACAAACATTAAAACAAAAAATTAAGAAAGTGAGTATTTTTTTAAATTTCGTTTCCAAAACCAAAACCAAAACAAAAACAAAAACAAACAAACAAATTGGCCTTCGTCGATTCCGTGATAAAAATAATGTGTGGGTGGGTAATTGTTCAGTTCATTGATCGCTGGCTGCAACATTGAAAAGAATATAAATACTAAATTTGGCAACTATTTGAATGCAGAAATAACTTCTGTCCATCGGATCAAATGGTCAATGGCATGGGTCCCATCCATAGATTTAGTTCCGCTGATGTTGCAGCGATATCCACGAACTGGCTTTTGCTCGTTGATCCTCAGTAATGCCCGAGTATGCTCTGTAATATGTTAGTATAATATGCATATTATGTTTTGATAGTAAAGAATTCGTGGTTCGATTATTACATTTGTAAAATCAAGTGACATGGCAAGGGTGGTGAAATGCTCGCTTACCATTTGCAACATCAATAAATATATCCGCATTGTATAAAAGGCATTTTGCAAATAAACCCTTTATAGTCTAGTCCCGATTCATACGCCAGAAAAAGTTTCGAAAATGTTTGGTTTATGTAATATACTATTAAAAATCACCAAATCCCTGTCAAGATGAAACAGCTTAGCTTTTCTAAGATACGTTCCCGCATCTACAGTGGCTGCTATCTGGTCCATGTTACCACTGGTTATTAATGTTCGAATACGATTTAGATTTTAAATTAACTTCCGAAGCACAAATTGACAACGATGATAACCGACCCATTTTATATTATTGAAGAAAATAATATGTAGCTATCTTAGAATTGAGTTTGGCGCAGTTTTCTCATAGACTAACTCTAAGACCAGTAGGTCCCGAACAAATACATTTTTTTTTCTTGGCTCAGTCAGTACTAGCACATCGGTCCCAAGCTTAATGAGTCGCCCTAACAACGTAGCTCACACCAACACTTTCTCAAATGTTGTGTCAAAATAACATAGCGAATCAAAACAATAACCAAGATACTAGTACCGGAAGGTACCGAGAAGCGCAAGAATTATTGTAAGGTGTAAAGTGCAAGGTATACTTCGGACCTAGGGGTTCTACAACAGTGAACCAATTTCAAATCGCTAGTTGCACATTGATTGTTGGTTTTCTTGCGTTTTGAATAACAATAAATCAAATTCATAAAATACGATTTCTCTGCATTTGACGTTTCAGATATATTTATAAAATTATGTAAAATTTACTCAACATTGAGTAAGCTCGAATGAGCATGTACGTGAGAATACTGCACTGAACCCAAACATCGTCTCAAGTTCGTCTGAAAGCAATTCGATTGCGCCCTTTTACGAAAAGCATTCGGAAATTGGATGATTGTCTTATTCGTATGACGATCATCTATATTTCGTATGACAATCAACCATGTAATATGATGTTTGTTGCAATACCATGTAGAGCATTGGCAATTTATAAAAAAAAATGAAACAAATCTATGTTTTCAAGTTATTTCACATTACCCTTCCTCAACTGTTGAGCAAAGATTGCAGCGGAAGAACAAAAATTAAAGGAGCCTGGAAATATTATCCGTGACTCCGTGGAAGCAAGCTGGGTTCGATCCTTTATTCGTGGTGGTACCAGTTCTGATAGCGATTGATGTGGTTTTACCAAATAATGTAAAATGGACTGTTTGTCATCCTTATTTCAAATGATTTGCGTTATAGGACTTTTCCAATGCAATACGCATTCGATTTTGGGATGACGATTTTTCATACAACGTTCATTCGAATTTGAACGGGAGGTAAATTCACTTCGCGTATTACTAGTTGGCCAACATTAGAAGGATAATCATCTGGTTTTTAGAAAATCGTCCTCCGCCTGCATATATCATTCGAAAATGTGATTTCAATGTTTCGATATAATCCGACGGAAGATTCATTCGATAAAAGGAGGATGTTTAGGTTCAGTGTATGACAGCTGGCAATATACTTTACCTTGTTTTCAAGGTACTTTGGTTTTTGTTTGCACAACGAGGGAACGGCATGAGCCAGGGGGTAAGACACTCGACCACCTAGTGTTACCACCCTAAAAAACACAATCCGCCACACTTCAAACACATTCGCCATCATATGAAAGATACAGTCATATCTGGCACCACTTACGAGAATAGATTTTTTTTCACAGTTTTGTTTCCCTCTCGCTTGCACTTATGTGATTTGAATACCGCATAAGTGTTTTGGTTGCCAAAAAGGTTCATGGTTGCCAATAAGCATACATTTTCGATTGTAGTATTGACAGATAAGTCGAAACAAGGCATATGACAAGGACAACTTTTTCACGTAGACAACATCTCCGAAAGCTCAGCTGTCAAAATAATGTCAACATTGTAAGTTGTGTTTGTTATAGCTCGTTTACGTTTTGTCTGTTGTTGCTCGTTTTCGTTGTGCACGTCATACTAAGCAGAAAGATCGCTTTCTGTGGTGTTTTACATCAAAACAAACAACCAAAACAAATGATTAGATTTCTATTTGACAGCTGACAGCGGGCCCAAATCAATTTTGGCCCAGGACATCCTGTCTACTGCTAATCACTGCTATTGATATAGGCTTGTCAATGGCCTGGTCGCAGCCATGTCCAAACACTACACTGCACGCTGAGCTACTTTGCACCACGCTAGCGCGTGCATTATATTCGCCACTTTGACTCCGTGCATCCAGACTAACACCCAACACCGGTGGGTACAACAGCAATGCCAGTGCTCGTGGTTTGGCTTTGGACACCGTGACTGATGCTTCGGCAAACACCACAGCCGAGTGTTTCCGATTGTGTCCGACTGTAGAATACACGCGTGGTTTATTTTTTTTTCTTTCTAACCGAGCCGTGCTTGTTAAATTCAATCAACATATGCGCCCGTCACTCAACAGCCAAGAAAACAAACCAATAAGCTAATTATCAAATTTTAAGAATCATCCAACCAGCATTGCTCTATCCGTGGCAACCAGTGTCATACTGGGTGTATGTTGAGAGCTTTCTTGTGATCGTAGCCACTCGGCTCGTGTATTTTTCCAAAAATCAGACCCGGTGTCAGAAGCAATACACGAGCGTGTAGACTCGTGTCGCGTGCATTGCGTTGCGGGTTCATCTGTAAGCACGAAACTGAAGTGGCGAATTTCAGCCACTGAGTGGTGTGTTTGCAGTCAAGTTCTGCTCTCGTGCAGAACGGTCGGGTGTTTTTACCAAGGCTGCCTGGTCGAAACACAGAAACACCTTCCGACACACTGAAACACAAACACAACGTGGCAGAGTGATTTACCCCCTGGCATGAGCATAATAAGACCCAAGTAACCATAAGCATTATATTATTGCACTTATTCAACCCGAAATTAACATCAGTAATGCGGGATCGCATCAATTCAACAGTTGTCAAGTAATGAAGCGTTGAGGCCCTGCAGTCGATGAAAACAGTAAGGCACTCATCTTACTTCCTTGCAAATATAAGGGAGCAGATGTGTGCGTTGGTCGAAAGATCATTTAAGATTACCTTTGTATGGGTCCCCTCACATTGTTCAATCCCAGGCAACGAGATGGCGGACTCTCTAGCAAAGGTGGGCGCACAAGAAGGCGAGATTTTCGAAAGAAGTATTTCACATGATGAGTTTTTCCCATTAGTACGTCAGAGTTCTCTTCAAAGTTGGCAAAACGATTGGACAAGTAATTCTCTTGGGCGGTGGTTACATTCCATTATTCCAAATGTTTCGTCGAGATCGTGGTTCAAAGGTCTGGATGTAAGTCGCGGTTTCATTCGTGTGATGTCAAGACTTATGTCCAACCACTACTCGCTAGACGGACATCTCTACAGAATTAACCTCGTCGATAGCAATTTATGTAAGTGCGGAACCGGTTATGATGACATCGCTCACGCAGTTTGGCATTGCCCGGATAATGATGCCTCCAGAGCACGACTATTGGATACCCTAGTGGCCCGAGGTAGACAACCCTTCCGCGAGATAAGAGATGTTTTGGGAATGCGTGATCTTCCCTACATGCAAGCGATTTACGAATTCCTTTGTTTGTCTGATCTAAGAGTGTAACATCATCACCCTCCTTCCTTCCACTCTAGTAAATTCCCTACCATTGTGTCCCAGTTAACCTATCCATTTGTTTCCGTGCTACTTGTACCTGCCTAGCAATCTGTGGTCACCCATCTGCGGCTTTGTTCCTGGAAGGGACTACAGGGATCGAGGATTTGGTAGATGTCGCAACCAAAAGCAGCAAATAATGGCTTAAATAAGTTACCTACCTAGCCCTTTCCAAACGAAAATGTGACCCATTAACCTCGAGCTAGCCACGAGTAATTGGCATCCCTCTTTTACTAATAACAAAAAGTAAAATTTGTTGTACAACAATATTGAATATCGGCTCCGTAAAGTGTTACACACGCCTGAGCCTAACAAATAAACGAACTGATTAAAAAAAAAAAGTAATGAAGCGTTAGATTAGCTTAAGAATGTAGTGATGCATTACCAATACAATAATGCTACTTTAGCAATGTCTTATTGCGTTACAAAAGATATAGCATTAGTTCGATCTTAGTGGGGCCCTTTTCAGCTTTAATTCAACTTCAAAAAAGCACAAGACGTAATACATATGCCCTTTATATGCATGCTATTAAAGCCTCGTGGTTACTTGGGGAGTGCTCATTCCAAAGGGACCGTTATTAATTTTTGAAGAGGGCACTGAAATGAAAACATATTTGTACCAACTGTTCCATCTTAGCATTCTTCTTAGATAATACCCAGGTAACCAATAAGTAGTTCCAAAGCGTCTTTACGGCAACCTATCAAGCAATTAAATCGCCTTAAATGCTACATAAATGCCGCTTTTGGCCCAATATACAGTTGCTTTAATGCAATGCTAAGATAATACTTCATTAATGCTTATTACACGCTTCAAGCATTTAAATAGCATTTGAAATCTAACTTTACAACAGATACCATTCAAGATGCTTATGTACTGCTAATATAAAGCTTGTAGCATCCGAAATTCAGATTTGGGTTGATTTACTGCACATCCCAAGTAACAATTTTGGTTTTATAAGGGTTCTGAAGAGCATGAATTAGACTTCAAAAATGCTATAAAACCATGATAAAACCATCAATGTTCCTTGATAAAGGGTGATACGGTCAAAATTTGGTCAAGGGAAAACGCGTGTAAATCGGTGAAATCGTTTATTTAAAAAATCAAATTAAATTTCTTTTTCAAGTTCAATTAGTATAAAATTCAGGAAAAATATTCAGTTAGGCTTCCGCTTTTCCAAATCCGAGTTGCCGGGCCTTATGCTTGACCCCTGCCATCAGATTTTGTACCAGCCACCTTGTCCACCCTTCTTCGCCGCAGAAAGCCAGTTTGCCGCTTGAACTGCTGCTCGTCCTTAGCAGTTTTTTGGTCTTCTTTAGGTTCCGCTTGACAATAGCCCAGTATTTCTCAATTGGGCGGAGCTCTGGCGTGTTGGGAGGGTTTTTGTCCTTGGGAACCACCTGCACGTTGTTGGCGGCGTACCACTCCATGGCCTTTTTACCGTAATGGCAAGATGCCAAATCCGGCCAAAACAGTACGGAACAACCATGTGTTTCTTCAGGAAAGGCGGCAGACGTTTATTCAAACACTCTTTCACGTAAATTTCTTGGTTGACGGTCCCGGAAGCTATGAAAATGCTGCATTGTCAAGCCACAGGTACAGATGGCTTGCCAAACCAGATATTTCTTTGCGAACTTTGACAGTTTCCGTGTGCTTGAAAATATCTGCTACCTTTCCCCTTCCTTTTGCCGTATAAAACTCCTGTCCAGGAAGCTGCTTGTAGTCTGGCTTTGACGTAGCGTTTCGTTGTCCATTACCACGCAGTCAAACTTCGTCAGCATCGTCGTGTACAGCCTCCGGGATCGCACTTTGGCCGTCGTATTTTGTTTATCATCGCGATTTGGAGTCACTACCTTCTTGTAAGTCGATAGTCCGGCTCGTGTTTTGGCTCGATGCCCGGTTGTAGACGATACACCCAGCTTGTTTGCGGCATCTCGGAGAGATAGGTTAGGGTTTCGCTTGAAACTACCGGCAACTCTCTTTGTCGTCTCAGCGGATTCCGGTTTTCGATTTCCCCCCGATCCAGACTTCCTGGCTGTCGACAAACGTTCCCCAAACGCTTTGATGTACATTTGTAACGGTTGGTTTGGCAGCTTTTAGCGATTTTGCCAACTTTACGTGCGAGTAGCTCGGATTTTCGCGATGCGCGAGCAAAATTTTGATACGCTGCTCTTCTTGCTTGGACGGCATTTTGACAACTGAAGAGTGAATTCCAAAATCAAAATAGGAGCAACATTCTACACACACACACCTTCAAAATGAGGGGTGTTCAGGTTTTTTAAATGCAAAATTGAAAGAAATACGTCAAGTTGATATTGACCAAATTTTGACCGTATCGCCCTTTATGCTAATGCTTATTGGTTACCTGAGTAATCATGGGTTTCCGATGCATAATCGATCGATTTTCGTGTGTTTTGAGGTTAAACCAGGGGAAGTGGCACAAGTTTTGCAAGGAGAGAAACCCGAAAAATCCAGCAAATATTCAAACGCAACCAAAACAATATCCGAAAAAGTTCCCCGAAATCTAGTGACACATTTGTGGACTACTTGCGGGTTGCGCACTCCTCAACTGAAAATTTCGTTTGTATTACGAATTTAGGTCTAACAAAGCACAGTTCGAACGAAACATGTAAATTTATAGCGACTTAGATATAACAAATTTACGCCCGTTATATCCAATACAAATTTAATTATCTTAAATTTAGAGCACAGAAAAATGTAACATGCAAATTTACTCGTACTCTATAAATAAGCGCTGTAAGATTAAAATCTGATTTAATTTACCGGTTAAATTAATTGAGATTTGAAAAATCATATTATATTTTTATTATTTTCATAATAAAATGAATCAATAACTTGATAACAATCTTTTATTAGACTTTTCTAAAGTTTTCTACAAGAAAATATAATTGAAGTTCGTTTTTTTTTGTGAGGATGTTGTAAAGATATCATGCGGTTAAAAATACCTTGTTAAGTACGTTATATTAAAAATAAATAAACAGTTCTTCTTTTTCGTGTTAAGGTAATTTAAAAGAAAAATATTTTACGGTAAAAATATATAAAGATCTAAGAAAACAATAACATTGTGTACAATAACTGTGTTAACATTCCATTGCATTTCGATATTGACCTCTTCTTATCCGAGAATCATGAAATGGAATACATTTCCGCTGCGATCTCCATAGTCGCGCACAATTTTTTCGAACATTTTCAAAACGTATTCCAAAATTTTCCACTTTTTACACCCGAACCTAAACGAACACATAATGGCGGTGGCAGCTTGTTGATCCTGTCATGACCAACTGAGCGATAGATGT
This sequence comes from Aedes japonicus, assembly GCA_034211315.2. Taxonomy (NCBI): domain Eukaryota; kingdom Metazoa; phylum Arthropoda; class Insecta; order Diptera; family Culicidae; genus Aedes; species Aedes japonicus. Next base: position 14,555 of record JASCZW010014739.1, read on the forward strand.
TGAATTGTGTTGAGATGCATATAAATTTCAAGCATTTGAGTTGGAAAAATAAGAGCGTGCTGTATAATAATATGTTATCGATTTCAAATATGAATTCAGGTTAGAATATTATTTTAAATGTGATACGGATTTACATGAACTTGCTATTCACGGTATTTTCTATTGAAAAATACGTTCAACGATTGATTGTGTCTACGCGTTTTCAGTGAGTGTTTAAATTATATTATAGGTAACTTTCACAGTTTTTTTCTGTGTCGTTGTTTTCTGCAAAGAAACTTGATTTGTACTTTTTGAGAAGCTACCTTCGTATTCAATGCCACACGCGCAATTGTCAAAAGCAGGATTGCCACATTATTTTTCGTTGTCACCTTTATTTTTGCTAAAAAAAAAACCTATTTTATCTATGTTTAACTGCAGAAAATCTTGGTAAAAATGTTTGCCTTAAATTTTGTGTTGTGAAAGTGGAATGGAAACTTTTTAGGTGTTTTAACGCTGATGGGCACCTCAATCCTGATGGAAACTAGTATAGATCTAAATATTTAGAACTGAAGGTGATCTAAATTCCTGCACCGCGACGTTCTATGTTGGCTTTTATACCCACAATCTGATTTAAATTTTTGCATCTACCAAGAAAACTGATCCATATGATGCATGTTTTGGATCACTTGATTTTGCCTTGGTCTATTTTCTGTAGTGGTGCTGGCAACAATGCTATAGAAAAAAAAAGAGTCGGGTTATTTGTAAAAGCCGTCCTGTCCTTTTGTTTCTCCGGGAAAACACTTTTTCATTTGTCCGAGCTGCTAACTTACACGTATCCGCGCTATCAGCATCAAACAAAGTTTCGCATCGCATTTCTCAGTAGTGACGAAGACGATGAGAAGCCCTATATTGTGATGTCTTGGTGTATAAGTCGTGTTGTTGGTACGAGACACTGAAGAAGTCTGCACATTGTAGACGAAATACGCGTATCTGTCAAGATAAGCAAAGGTAGTAGGAATTAAATGGAAAATACTAATTTTTCTTCTAATTTCAGTTACAGGTACAAAACAGCCTCAAACCCTCTAGGATGGGAAATTAGCGTTGCATCAGAAAAATTGGAATAATGACAGTTTGACATATATTAGAAAATAAGATCAATTTCTAAGCAATTAACCAATTTCATTTGGCATTATGGTTTCGGCACATAAATTCAAACTTTAGAAAAAAATAAATTAATAAGCATAGTAATCATATCATAGCACGTAAAATAATTTAAGAAAATTTAAAAGAACACCCTCAATATTAAAGAAGGGAGATTGCAATACCTCCCATATTGGCCTATTTGTGACAATCATTATTTTTATAGAATGCTGCGACTTCGAAGCAACTGTCCTATTTTTAAAACGCTTGGATAATCTGAGTTAATGTAGGGGAAGCAACTTATCGAATCTTCCGGTCCGCTTCGTAGCATCATCATGGGTGGTTACTAATCTGTAGCGATCTGCCAAATATGGAAGACGTCTGCATTGAATTCTTTCAAACTGTAATATTACGCGCTCCATCCACAAGACATTGCGGGAAGTTTGGCGGATTGAAAACAATCATATATCATTGGAAAAGGACTCAAGATTTTTGGCTGGTGCAAACCGGCAGTATGGAAAAGCAAAAAGTTGCCAAAAGTTACGAAATGAATCTGGAGATTCTAATTTTCCCTCAGTACTTCAATTAAAATTTTCACTTGGATTAGAATAGATTGCTCTACAGGACGTGTCTTGCCTGAGTACCGATATAAGTTCCGGTTTTAGAGATTCCTGTAAAACATGACTAAGGGTTCGCTTCGAGGAGCAAAATGCAGTTTATGTATTCTTAGTGCATGGGTAGTTTTATCGCCGAACAAAGAAACCGACATAGACAGCGGCTAATAGAATATGTACTAACATTTTCTGTTCAAATAATATTACGGTATCTACCTCATTCTATGTTCGCTGAGAACGTTTATTGATGCCACGAACTACACACGAACGAGCTTGATAAGAAGGTTCATGTCTGGAGCAATTCTGGACACAATTATTTCTCGAGTAATTCTGAGATTGGGACCTAAAAGCCAATTGTAAACAATGACTTTAAACGCTGTAGCTCTCTCGAATCCACGTGAGTCCTACGACATACAACCACATCAAATGATAAAGCAAAATTCCTCTACCAGATGCTACTTTTTAATCACTGAGCATGAGATGCGTTTTGACGGTGATGTGGGGTCGCTGGTCACCTGAATCTGTCGTTACGGATCTCTGATCAATAAATGAAGATTGAGTTCTTGCGTCGGTTTTTCGGTGAGTTTTATAGCCTAAGAAATAACAACACCATCGTGAGGTAAAACGATAATTTATTCTTTTATTTCAGAAGATTTGTCTAGTGTCGAAGCCGAGAAGAAGTAAAAGTTGTGCGGTACGTATGAGTAGATTATTGATATTTTCAGACCTAGACTGGTTCATCTCCCGTCATGCATGCCACCAAATACTTTTTAGGTATTTTCGTAACTTGTCCACCAGGTAACCAATAAGCATTGAAATAAGTAGTATTCATCATACTACTTACGATTCGCGAATAGCATTGGCTGCCTGAATGCAGAGCTGTTGTAACGAGTAATGTGCGCAAGCTGAATCCTAAATGGGCATGCCTAGAAATTAGTGCTCATTTCAATGCTTATTGACACCTGCGAACATTGAAGTTTATCTTGGGCAAACCTGGAAGGCTGTTCCCATACGGTCCATATAGGTTAGAGGATAAAGACGCGGTATAAAACACCAGAGTCGATCACGAAGCAGCGAGGTTCTGAACTCCCTTCCTAAGAAATGTAAAAACTGAGGTTCCTCGAATTTAAGTTTCCCTTTCATAGCAAAAATAGGGGGTCTAAACAGAAAGCATTCATGATCATCAGTACAAGTAGAGTGAAAAAAATATAGAAAAAGCAAAACAGGAAAATGAATAAAATCTAAAATTGAAAATGGACTTTTTTTTCCTTCGCGTTCTCAGTCAAGCATTTTAATCAGCATTCTAAAAGCTTGAACTCCCCTGCAGCAGAACAACATTTCACTCATGGCTCATCTGGCCTGTCATTTGCAAACGTTACCAATTCATGCTGCCAATGACCGGGTAGCATACTGTCGAGCATAGACGTCTTCTTTGGCGGAGTCCAGCATTAAATTGGCCGTATAACGGGCAAAACTCGCTGCTGAATAGCATTTAAAGTCGAATATAATGCTCATATGCATTATATCGCTTGTCGTTAAGACGCGTTATAGGGCTACCGCACGAGCTCTGTATAACGCTTATTGGTTACCGCTAGGCGGGGATGAGATTCGAAATCGTGGGACTTTGGCGTGAGAAGGTGATGCTAACCTCTACGTCGGGAGGTTGTACTGCGGGTTCCCCGGGGAGTGTCCTACTAGGCAGTTCTGATGCTACCAGAAAATGGAAAACTATCATCTGATCAACATTCCTCAAATACTACAGGGTTCTATCTCTCTTCCAATAACCCGGTCAATTATAGTTGAATAACAATTAGCTCAAATTCCACAAGCTAAAGCCTTGTTCAGACTACAGAGTTATAAACACGTTATAAGCCTATCTTGATGACGAATTACGTGTTGAAATTATTTGATAATCGTTATAACATGTTATAACTCTGCAGTCCTGAACGATCGCATTAGCGTATTCATTAATGCTTAGGTCTTTAGCGCAGTTCATGTCAAGTTGCGCTCACTTTCTCTCTCCGTGACACCCGTTGGATTTACACTGCCAGTTTTTTTTTTTCACCCTGACTCGTTTCCACTTTGTAGAAGTGACACTCGCAACAAGGCCCTTTAATCCAGATATCCAAATCTCAATCTTGGAAGAATGAGCAGTTGGCGCACTTATTTTGGTGTTCCATGACCATAAACTTAAAATTCATGGTGGAAACTCAAATCAACAATTAGCATGTAACTGTGTACCCCAGCAAGCGCTCGATCCACTCCTTCCATATTCCTTAGCTTTTTCCTAGATTCGTAGCTCGGTGCGCGTCCACTGGTGTATAACACGATCCCTATGTTTATCTATTTTCCTAAATGATATAAAATACCGTGATGGTGATTTTTGCTCACTATAATCGTATTTATTTGATAACAATTCCAGAGAACTCCATACGGTCAAAATTTGTCATCGAACCTTTATTACTCTCGATCATCGTCTTTCAAAGGTGCCCACATTTCAAGTTCGCTTTGATTCGCTTCTGTTCGGGTTGAAATTTCGTTTAGTTTTTCCGCAATCCTCTGCCCTAGCTCAGCCAAACGAAGCTGGATAACATTACACTCCAAATTATGCAACCGGTAACCCATGAGCAGAAACCTCCTTCGGACCCCTCGCTGAAGCTACTTGTATCCAACAAGTTGCTGTCCAAATCGACTTGTATGCTTTTTCACGATAAAACGAAGACGGCGAGAGCTTTCTATCGTTCGATATGCGCGAGCTTTCCCATGCTTTGGCACCTTGAGGCTTGCACACAATTGTAACATTGCCTATCATACTTTTCTCTGTGTAGTATAGGAGCACCACGCCAGGTCAATATATTAGATTCAAATCCGAGCGGCCCGCGATTGCAAAAATGATGCACCAATTCAATATATTTGCCTGACATATTTACACAGAGTGCGCACCACGTGTATCTCGGCATTGGACTTAAGTGATCTCATGCGTATCACGCTCGCCAGGGTAATCATCTCGAAATGTAATCTACATTCATCAAACTTCTCGAATGATGGAGATTCCATTCCGCAAAGAAGAAAGTCTCTTCTTCTGTTTCCTGCACCTATGTCCATGTGGAAAGTCATTTTCCGAATCACGACCCAATGCCAAGGTTGAGATGGCATCTCACTATCTCCACTGGTATTGCGCTATTCATATGCAATTAATCATTCTATCAGCTGCTCTACACAACGACGAGCTGTGCACCTCGAGTAGCATTACCAGCGGGAGAATAATTTTCGAGAGAAGACGCCCAGTTGTTTGAATTTTTGCAAAGTTTTAATAACTTTGCGAGAGGAAAAATCACAACAGCTCCGGAGGAACTACAGTTAGATTTCAAGGTGGCGTGATGTTGCGCGGCGTTTTGGCAGCATGGCACTTCACACATCGAGCACGTGGGGAATATGGTTGCTCTCTGGTATTTGAAAGTAGTCGGAGAGCGAGATTGCTTACTGCCTCTGGGTTGTTCATAAAAATCGTGCGAATTCAGAATGTATGGAGTGATACCTTTCCATTCGTTCATATCCATTTTTGGTCAAATATACCAATAATTGCAACTTGCGAAGCGGAGGGATATTCTCAAAAAGCTATAACGTAGTTTAAGGATGGACCCTATGCGTTGGCTGATCACGTCATAAACAGCAAACAGCCGATCGAATGGATACCGCTGGTTGTCCTGCTCCCACTTTCGGTGGCGAAGAACCGGCTTTTTTAGTTGTTTCCTGCTCACACCGGTGGTTCTCATGCGGCTGGAAAAAAGTGGCGCGTTTGTGGGCAACAGCAACAACAACATTTTGCATGGTTTGTTTGGATTGTTTGGATGCCTAATATATTTTGGTAGATTGCCGGTTGATTAGAGATTGTGCGTGACTTTTCGGTATGAAACTTGCAGTTCCCAAGATATCTTATATAGAACAACAGTGTTTGACGAGCGATTGATGGGATATTATGGTATATGCTTTTTTAAGAGTCTTTTCGACATGGAGTTTGAAGTTTTCATAAGGGCCCAATAGTCGCAAACGTAAACAATGGCTTCTTTTGCGAATTTCTTTGAAAATGCTAACTCGCTCAAGTAAACTACCACTTCTATTATAAGGGGGAACTCCTGTTCTGTACAACCATCGTCATAATTCACTATGATTAAGTTAGCATTCTCGAAAATTTGCGGAAAAAAGTCATTGTTTCGTTTGCGACATTGGCCCCTTATGAAAACTTTTGTCGTTTTATTTAATTTATCAATCTATTAATCAGCTTTACGGAGCCAAGTTTTCTTTTGTCAATATACATCAGTTATCATACAACTACTCAGTTCAGAAGGGAAGAACCGATTACTTGCTATTGTCTCAATTAGTGGGAATTACAATTTTACAGATGGGAAGTTGGGAGTTTCGCAAATAATTGTATGATCGAATTTGAACTATAGTACTGGCAAAAATAAAATAATAACCACCGCTTCCAGTCCGAGCTCTCTTCGAGGTTTTGCCTGTGACGCTGAATGGTCGATCAGATTCCACGTGTTGCTTGGAAGAGAGATTCAGAAGGCTAGATTCTTGTTAGTTAGGTTGGTTTTGTCCATTTTTAACGTCAGGACTACGTTTCTCTTTTCTGCGGACCTGCAGGTTTTCTAAAGAGGGCAGGATTGTATACCATAAAAGTGAAATATATCATCGCAGGTGCACTGGCACCTTTTGCACAACATCAAGGGCATAAAATCACACGGAGGATATTCCAGCATGTCGAAATGCGGAAACCCGAGAGACGAATATTCCGGTTCGAGAAAAATGGTACATCCCGAACTTGATACACACTCTGCGTGCTGATGCGGAATTCAAAGAGTCATTTGACAGCGATTGCAGACTTCGTAAATCGTCAAAATTCACGTTCTTTGATGGAAGGGGCCAGTAAAAATATACTTGTTGCACATTTACAGCAAAGGCTGATCAACAAAAATTAACTTGAGAAGAATTGAAAAGAAACCGAGCAATTGGATAAAAAAACGCTTTCAGAATATGTTGCAATATAATTTTCAAAAAAAGACTGAGAAACCCTTAAAAACGTTTTGAAAACAACAGAATGTCAAGAATTTAGTGTTCTACGCAAGATCCAGTCGTATTCCATCATACAGTTCCGGCAAACACGTTTTGACATTTGTTTACCGCAAATATTCTGCAGCCATTCAAATCTTCTGTGCAACATAGGCGCGAAAAATGTATTGATATCATTTGTTAAGAGTTAACCTGAAGCTTCATGGAGGAGATGCAGTCTCGTCCAACGTAAACATTCTTATACATTGGAACGTTCATATACCACGTACTCATTTTAGAAAATCTCAGGTAGATTGAAGTCAAAAAAATTCTACGTGTTTTATAGACTCTGTGATCCCAATGTAGCAGATAATGCAAACAAACATGGTCCTTTGGATTCGTTCTCTGTCATTCTACGCATAATTGACCCATATTGCTTTTTGAAGATTTTCATTTTTCTTGATCAATCCAGTCTATTTTCACGTATATTTACAGCGAAGCACAAACAAAAAATGTTAATTATTCGAAAACTTCTTTAAAAATACACCAAGTCTGTTTGTCCCATTGTGAAATTCTACATAACTGTCCCACTAACAGAGTAATATCTGAAAGCAATGTATTTTACTTCATTTTGACAAGGACTAAAAATCGATGTAAGTGCGGAAAGCGGGAGGGAAGAGCGTCTCCGTTCAAAAGATAAGTACAATTATAGATCACTTTAATTTGCTCACCATTATGGGTCACTTGCATTTTATTTGCCGTGGACAATCCGTCAATCCGTCAATCCGACTATGGTGTTATCAACTGATATGAAGTCATTGTACAACATTAAAATATACAGAAGTTTTCAAAAAAACAAGAAATTTATTT
>JASCZW010014740.1:0-22208 GCA_034211315.2 Aedes japonicus
CCTGAATACGGACCTGTGAATCACGTAACCGTTTACCATACTCAATGTAAATACTTCCACACAAAAGATGAAAGCGGTGCGAACCCGGCACGGTAACAAAGCATATTTCCTTCCAAATGTGTGAGAGCTTGCCACCACCTCCTGCGACACCCACCCGACTCTCCCACTCTATGCTGATAACACGTCCCCGTGGAAGTAAGAGTCAGAATCGTCGCTTCCGTTTTCCCGTTGCAAAACACGCTCCTTGAACGATATAAAGTGGCAACTATGCGCTTCTACTTGTTATTCGATTTAATACGTCTCTTTTGCAAGCGTTTGTCGGCTCTCTTCGAAATGCTCAGGATGAGTATCCAGAGTTACCGTGTCGTATTAAAGAAAATTACTCGATCGGATTGGGAATCGAACCCAGCGCTTCGGTATTAACGTGCATTTACGCCATCGCCCATAAGGTCCTTTTAGAGAAACTATATGCAATTGTTTCTTCTTGGCTCTCCTTGTCATGAAGAATACAGTGGGGCCTCTTATAGTCCTGTAGCCAATTCCGCTGACTTTCAGCAGCTAACAAGTTAACAGTTGACCCTAACCACATACAAAAAATCATTAGGGATGGTACTCCCCACTACACTATAGGTGACCTGACTGTAGTTGTTTGAATTGGTTGAAAGATTTAAAGTGCGAGAGGATTTATACTGAGATCACCTTTGGAATTTATTCCTGCGGTCCGTTATCGCTAGGCGTTTGCATTTGGGGTTGTGTGCTGTGGAAATTTCCCTAAAGGAGAAACCACCATGCACTTAGCGAGCACGTTCAGTTTAAACTTAAATGTTTGCCATTTCCGTTCTGCTTTCGCAAGCGATTGTTTACCAGCGCTTAAAATTGTTCTGCTTGCAAGAACCACAATCAAAACGAAGTTGGCGTTGACACCAAATCAATTGTCAAACTAAGCAACCCGGTGGTAAAAAAATCATCAACAACTAAGAATTTGTTTTTCGATTCTCATTTCCTGTGATTGGAAAAACTCTAATCCTCAAATCTCATGCTTGAGTCTATGATGGGCTCATGAGTGTGTTGCCATGTCGAATTTAGCGAGGAACAAACATCCAATTGAGTTTTCACCCTTCTGCATTTTCGTAGGATTAAATTATTGATTCGTCATTTGAGATGTGACTATCTTAAGATGACCTACGTTAGCATGCAATAACTTGTCAATTGAGTGGATGTTTATGGAGTTATGAGTTTTTGGCGTTGAGTGCGTGAACACTCGTTTCATGAAATTCGTTCACTTTATACACACAAAAGTTTATCTCCGCCCCAGGAGTTCCAATGCAATCAGATTTGAGGATGATTTCCAAACACTGCTCCTTTCCAAGAACCAGTGGGAAAATGAACAATCATTTCTTTATTTCCAGTCGCGGCAACCAGCAGAGAGCAAACCGATGTTCAGCCCCCCCACACTTTTTCACTTTTCTTTTAAGAGTGTCGACCATTTTCCGACGCAGAAGAAAAGGCAGGGCAACCGATCGGCTGAAAGGCACTTTGTTGCTTTATCGAAAACTTATTGCCTTCCCTTAGAGTAAGCAAACTCAGCAAACTCCGGCAACAGAACCGACTTTTTATTCCGGAAAACTTTACGCTTTGATGCGGGAATACGAGTGGAGAGTTAATCAATAAATTGCTTCGGTTTTCGGGAAATTGAATTTTGGCGAACATTTTTCGGTCAATGAGCCCACTGTAAGCTGACAGACAGAGGACTATAATGCAACCCAAAGGCTCACATAAATTATTCTCTTTGAAATGGATTTTCCGGCTTTACAAATTTACGACGAATCTAATTTGTTTGCCTTCTTGGCGTGGGTTGTGGAAGTTGATGCGGTAGCGTGGCGGGCGGTGCTTTTCCGCCCATTGGTTTCTCGGTGTGTGTGGCTTTTGTTTACCGCCACAGCTTCGTTGCATGCGAATGAAATTTTAGCTGGCGAATGTGAGATTGTTCTTGGAGAGCGAGCTTTCATTTTCAGCTGGTTACGAGCAGTTATTTGTTGAGGTGCACCATACTCATGCTTCGAGCACGATGAGATTCTTCGTGAGGGCTGAAATTGGATTAGATTGCTCTGAAAACAATCATTTAGATTAATTTCATACTAAGATAAAATTGTGTTAAGGTAAAATTGGTTGAGGTTAATGTGCCTTTTTTAGATAACAATCAAGATTTTGCAACCATTTTCAGCGCCCTTTATTTTTACGTATATATGTATGTTTTATGTATGTAGGAAGCCACCATCTTAGCGTTGGACTTACCCTGCATGCGGTTACGCTTGACAGAAAGATCATGTTTTGTTACCGTTCTAAATTCAAGCTTACAAGCAGCGACACTCACGCGAAACCTGCGGGAGTATGAGAATTTGAGAATATCCTTTCAGCAGTATGATCCAATAAAACGAATAACAAAATACGTAATTCAGCTAAGCTTTACTCTATAAAAATTATTCTACTGGGTTATTTTTAATATACTATAGAATTTTAATTAATTTCATTAATTAAAATCAATCATAGAACTCATGAGATTACATATGGAAACTGCAAGACAAAGAAACGAAACAGCTTATTGAAAATTTCAGATATACTATTTTTTATATGACATATAGTTGCAGATCATCCATGGAATTCTCAAGTTTTGTAAAATAATATTCAATTGTATTTATTACATCAATGATTATATAGATTGAAAGTCAAGGTAAGAACAACGATCTTTCCTATATTTTTTCTTTCTAAATAATTGTCACCACTTTCATTATCACCCACGTTTATACCAACAAGTAAGACGAACACAAACAAAGTGAAAAGCGGTAAAAACCTTGTTGCAGAATACCCCAACTAAGAGGCCACCCTTTGAAGGCAATGAATCATGCAGCAGATAAATCCAGACAACGACGGCAACTGATACTTCCTGAGGGCAGCTGTATTGTTTTTTTTCTGTGCTCACTCGATCACTCACGTCGCGAACAATAGATAATCGGAATTAAAAAATGCGCTATGCCCGATAACAAAGCAATTGGTGGAGAATTACTGATCGACTTCAAACATGCTAGCTGTAGTTTTATTGTTCTTTTTTTGTGCGCACTCGATCACACGCCACTGAACAATAGTAAACCGAGACAAAAGATAACGCGCTAAGCCCGGTAGCAAAATAGTGGGCAGTAACGTATTGATGCTCATCGCTGTTTATGTACACATATCTGAAAATAACCGTTCGATAATCGTTCAGTTTTTTAAAAGTTGACCTTAAGCATGTTCTAGATTAACCGCACGTAATCGTTTGCAGGTGAAATGACCTACCTACCAACTTCGAGTGTCTCCGATTTTATTGAAAATGTACACTTGTTTTACCCACGTCAGAAAGTTTTATCCACGGCCGAAAAAAATATGTTCGATGTGTTATGTCTGTTTGTCTGTGATATGAATGTTAATAAATTAACGGAGATGGATTAAATAAAAATATATAAACATTTTCATAAAAAAACTCGAGTTGTTACGGTCTTTGGTGATAATTTTTGATGCTGCTGATCGAAAATAATGCAGAAAAAAATGCAAAACTACCAAATTTTAAAAGATTTTTTCCCTAAAGGGTACAAACAATTTCACATAGATCTTGTAGATGGAAGTTTGTACTTTCATTTCACGGACTCTGTGTTTGCAAATACTTGCAAATAAAGGAATAAGATATCTTCCAAAAACTTATATTTTTTGCTCTTAAACCCCAACAACTTTTCTAATACAATAAATAGCAACTATCTTGTATCTTCAAAACGTGCGTCATTTTATACCCTAAAAATCATCTATGCAGAATTTTCAAATTCAATTTGAAATAAAAAAGTTACAGCAAAAAAACTGTTTTTTCAAGTCCCACCCTAAGGAAAGTTAGAAAAACTGTTATAAAACGATACGTAGATGAGATAGAATTAAAATTTCTTCACCAAAGTTTCATTAAATTAAAATATCTACAATTTTGTTCAAGCAAAAAATCCTCTAAACCATAAGAATAAAAAGTTGAAAATTTTATTATGAACATAAAAGGACCACCCTAGTCACAACCCAAATCAAAAGATAGATCTTATTTTAAAAATCAAGTCTCTCCAAGACACTATCTGCCTAAAGATAATGGTTTTCGAGTCATCGATTTTTGTCGTGAAATTTGTCCATTCGGACCATAGTGGCACGGAAGCAAAACAATTTTGGAATCAAGAGTCAGTTTTAACAAAGGCGTAAGCATTTTGAATAGCACTTCAACTAGTTATTTGTAGCTCGAAAACTTTTGGTTGTACAAAAAACTGTCTAAAAACAAGTTGTGGCCCAATGTGTGAAGGATGTGAAACAAATGTACACTAAAAAATGAACAAATTCCGAAAAAAATAAAAAATGAACACAAAACTTTAAATATTTTTGGATTTTTCATATGTTTTGACTGTAAATATATAAAGTTACTACGCAAATTTTAACGAAGATTTCAGGATAGAGAAATGTCAGGAAAAAATGTTCTAGAACATCAACTTTTGGGGGTTTTCCTCGGGTATTTCTCAAAATTTTAGTATTTGCGGAAACAAACGTATTCTGCGTTAGGAAGACACTGATGAGTGAATTAACCAAACACTGGTGGCTGGTAGTTTGGCGCGGAAACGTGGCACATCACGCCACGTAATTGCACTAATCAAGGCAAAGCGACATATTCTGTTAGATAAGCACATTTAGTCAATAAAACGGTAGAGCACACGAGGCTCTACCTCTTTCACTGCAGTAGCTTGTAAGGTGTTAGTACTAAATTTGTGCTCTAAGTAAAGTTTGTGTTTTTCAAAAAGCGAACTCAAAAGAAAGATCCCCCGACTCTGATGTTTAAATCTGATTTTTGAAGTATTTTCAATTTTTTAGTACTCCATGATGGTCTTCGTTAGAGCATTCGTTTTAGAGATATGTTCGATTTAATTTTATCATATTCGAATAATATACGAAAATACGACCTTTTCATAAACTATTCACATTTCTTAGGTAACTTCTAAGCTAACAAAACGTTTTTCGAAATGTTTATTAAGCTTCCTACAACTCTCTTTTTGACAGCAAGATAGTTCAAAAGATTTGGGGTGGAATGGTTCAAACAGTATTTTTTAAATTTTCGTTTAACATATGCCTATTTTCCTTCTTGTAGTATACTTCATACATTGTGTGTAAAAAATTGAAGCTCTTACGTCAGTTTTGGAGAAAACTTCAGGGTGGAGACATCTGATTTCACTTCAGTGTCTCTAAAGTCAACTTTCAACGAATTTTTCAAATCTCAACTTTTTGCCAAAATAAACGTTAATTTTTTGATGATATCTATTAAATGAAACATAATAGTTATTTTATTTTAATTTAACAGAGTGAAATTGATTCATTTTTGACTCACAACAGTTGCCTCAGACGGTTTTTTAGGAATTTCTGTTGTAATTATAGGATTTATTAGGATGTCAAACATTGCAAGAAATTTACATACCAGGAGGATTGCAATGTTTTTTGTTTTGCTTCCACTATAGTGTAATACGATGGGTTAAGATTAATACCCTGCTCCATGGTTGTAATTCGTACGTCCATGTATTGTGCCTTTCTGAAATCTTTTCGACATAAGAAGCCGATTGTCGGTGGTAAATTTTGATTTTATTTCCCAAAGGCGGTTCCGCTGCGTTCTTCGGCAGTTTTTGCAGAATTGTTTTAGTTTCCTTTTCCGTGAATTTTTTGGAGTCACATTTCCGCTCAGCCAACTATCGTTTTCTTTTTCAAAATGCGTGCGCTTACGGGAATATATTATCCAACGTGAAATAAAAGAAGTATTTCAATCTTCATTCGCTTTTGAGCACTCGCTACGGAAATACGTGTAAAGTTTGGCAACAAATTCTTGACAGCTTCTTCGGCACTGTTTCCATAAATCCATTCTCTTTCCGTGGAACTTCCATTCCCCCCTCATAATAACCGAATGAACACAATCCGTTGCTGTCAAGAGTTCTGTAGATTTACGGATGTATAATGTTAGAACACTTTGATTTGCAGCAGCTACCGATTTAATTTACCATGTGATCTCATCAACAAGTTCTAACTAGTGTAACTGTGTTTCTTTTCGAACATTAGCTACAAAACAGCACTTCTAGTTTTCTTTTAACATGTACAGGCTCAATGAAATTAACTTTACAGAGCCAAGTTTTCGTTTTACATTTACATTAAATAAAAAAAGGCAACTTATAACTAAGTTAAATTGATAAAACCGATTACTCGCGGTTGTCTCGAGTTTAATAGGATTTAAAATTTTAAGAATGGGAAAAAATAAAGAGGGAATTTCAGACAAAGTAACAAAATAATAGTTCTCTGATACAAAGAACTTCAAATTACAATACAAATTAAGAAATTGAACGTTTTCAAATAAAAGAAAAAGTAACTCACACACATACACACAGGCACACATATACATACACACGCGCGTAGTCCTCAAAAATTTAACCTAAACATGAAAGTTAATCAAACTACAACCTAAGATTACTGTTAGTCAATAACACATAAATAAGTTTCACCAATTCCGAATCGCGTGCAGCCAAAATATCTCTAACCGGTACCGGTACCTCGAGCCCGAAGGGAACCATAAATCACAGATCTGACTCCACGATTCTCAGCGCAAAACTAAATAACGTAATCTGCGTCCTGGTAACCTTGTCCACATTCACAGAGATTGCTGTCTCCCAGCTCAACACGGAATAAATGAGCGTTCAAAGAATAATGATTATCCGCTTTCTCATTGCCTGGAATTGAACAATGAGATGGGACCCATACAAAGGTGATGATAAAATAACGCGATGATAAAGCACTTAGAAGTTCCTGTATTTTCATGAGAAAATACGAGGAGTGCTTTACCGGCCTCAAGGAGCGAAAAGATCTGAAATTATCCATGAAAATGAAGTACTGATCCGGTGTTAATGAGGCAACGATTTCTAGCGTGAAGTGTATTGCCGCTTATTCTGTGACATATACGGAACAAGGAGCTTGAAGTTTACGATTGGCGCTATAATTTTCATTAAATATACCAAAGCCGGCGGACTCCACCATAAAAGACCCGTCAGTGAAGAACGATTTAATGGAATCAACTTGGCCAAACTTCGCAGCAAATAGCACCGGAGCAATCATAGAACGATGATGCTCTGGGATGGATAAATCAAAAAGAACCGAACTGCAAAGGTCGGAGGAGCAAACACGATTGGGAATTTTCGGCGTGTTTCCTGTGTTATGTACAAATGGTACAAAGTCATGAAGCGTGTTTGAGCACTTCTAACTGAAGCGGTTGAGTTGCTTTGACAAAACGGCAAAATAATTTAAAAGCGAAATTACTCATCAATAATATAGGAAACGCTTGTAAGATGGAACACGATCCGTTTTTTGCTCGTAACATGTATAATTTTTATTTGTTCGAGTTTTTTTTCGAAAGAAGAACTAAAAGGCTCCAAGTTTGCCCACGGAACTGATTATTTATAGTCATCAAAAAAATTATGGCCTTTTTTCGAAATCATCCAAAAGTCCCAAAAATGTATTGTATTTCTTTTTGTTGATTCATGCATTTCCAAACAAAAAATGTCATTCGATTATAATATTACTCCATTTATTCACCGTTGACAGAGATTCTTCATGTGCATTTTCCAAACACTAGGAAAAACGTATCAATGTCAATAATGTTACAATTCTTCAGAAATTAAATATCATAGAAAATAAAAAAATGTGTTCCATCTTTCAAGCCTAACAGTGTTCCATCTTACAAAAATTATGCCATGAACACAAAACTTCAAAAAATTATTTCACTTCACGATTTGTTTGGAAATGCTTTTGTAGATATTTATTTATAAAAATAAACCAAAAATGCTAGCCAACACAAATGTTAACCTTTTGACATCAATGGGTATTCACTCCAAAAGCAAATTAAAATTGAAGAATAGTAAAAAAATGAGGTTAACACTTGTCAGCGCGATAGTGTTGTCGCTGTGAATGTCAAAAGTGGCGCTGTTCCATCTTACAAGCCGTTCCTCTATTGGCAGTAGAAACCTTTTTTAGGCCAGTTTTCCTTAGATAGCTTAGCCAGAGATGTGTTGAAATTTGCGCGAAAAGTGTAAGCGACTTCTCAAGAAATGTGGAAAAGCAGTTGTTAACGGACGTTCGTATTTTTTCTTATCAATGAGTTTCCAATGTCCTTGAAATTTCTTAAATATTGATACATCAATGCCGGTTGTTGGTCCCATGATGGTGAGAAACACACTTTCCAGGACAAGTTCCAAAATACAGTGTCTGCACGGAAACCACAAAGTTTCAAGTTGACGCTCTATCATCAAAGCAGCACTTTTTTTTTTTATTGGATTTCTCAATAGCACGCCAGTTGATCTGAAATGATTTTAGTTTTCAACACGAACTCTCAGCTGGTGATTTGGACAGGGTTTTGTGCAGTATGGAGCAAAATTCATGAGAAACGACGGATCAAAAACAAAATTATAGAACTGTTTTATTAACATTGTAACCAACCATATGTGTAATATACGTTTAAATACGTATAAATTAGATTATATCATTATTACCATAAACCAATGCGGTCCTACGTAAACCTTGCGGTTATATCCCTGATAAAACCTACCACTAATTTTTTTTTAAATTAACTCAAACACAGTTTGACCAATTGATTTTGAAGTCTTTTGGTCTGCTGAAACCGTTTTTATTGTATGTCAAACATTAGTGTTCATGGTTTTTGTAAAAAATTGGACTTTTTTTTGTTGATCTCTTTAGTTCGGGCAAGCAAACAAATTATTTCTAAACAGCATTTAAAAGGTTTTTTTTTTATTGCATATCACACCTGAAAATTGAAAAAAGGTTAGTTTTTCAAATTCACAAATTTTCACATTTGAAAAGGGCTAAATTATATAAAAAAGAAAACTAAAAAAAAACTACATATCTCACTAACCGGTAAAAGATATCGGCAAGATTTATAGGTTTATTTTATTTCTACAGTTCGTTTAACACAAATCACTCGCAGTCACTTCAAGTTTATTACAAGGGGCAAGAAAGCTCCTCATCTCGAGCAATTTTTGAGTTGCTTTTGAGGCACCTCGAGTAACTCACGGTACTAGTAGGCGAGCTCCAAATCACACAATCCTCAAACATGCAAATCGATCTAGTGAGAGAACGAGCCGTTCTGATTGCTCGGTTGCAGCTTCAGTTTTCTAAATGGTAAAAAAATAGTGTTTAGTGTTTCTGATTAATCATGTTTTTTTTAAATATAGTTATACCGGATCAAGTAAAACGAGAGCTAGCAAATGGACATCAAATTTTCAAAAGGACCAGGAGGAAAGATGATCGCCTACATCACGTGCCCAGCCTGTAAACAACTCAAAAAGCTTAAAGAGATTAAAGTGGCGAAGGAGTCCCCATGAAGTTGGCCTATTTTCAATATTACTCGCCATTTCAATACTCACACTAGCATCAGCTCCAGCATTGCTGTTGAACGAGCAAGTTGAATGCGCTGAAGTAATTGACTGGAAAAATAGAACCGGGGACGAATGTTTTCAACTAGATGTACTGGATGGCTCAGATGAGCAGATGGCGCAATTATCCTACGCACGAAGTTTGAAGCGTGTTTGACTCCAGCTGCAGATGGACGTTCCAGAAAACGGATTCGTAAAATAAATTTACGCATAGAAACATCTGACGCACATGTAGACGCGATTGATCCACTAGCTTACCCCTCCCAAGAAAATGATGATGTCGCTGAATACGAATGTGAAGTACTAAACTATTCAGAAGAGCATGAAGCTTTCCGAAATCCTACACAGAACTTAGTATCCCACTCCCACAATCTCTTTCATAAAGTCAGTTCTCAGAATGTAGAAAGTGTTGAGACCTCGGTTGAGACTGAAAACCAGTCCAGCAAACGAGACCTTCAGTGATCAGAAAGACAAGGCTATGATCCGTTGGAAGGTTCAAGCCATGTCGCAGTTTTTCACGATGGTATGGTGCAATAAATGCAAAATAAAATTGTTAATATCAATCGATTTTATATTATTTCAGAACAAAGTGTTCTTGGAATCGACACGAGACAAAATGATTTAATTCTTATAAGAGAACTAGTTACCATGCATAATAGGCTGAAAGAAACAAACCCACATTCTAGAAAATATGCAGAGCTAGAAAACGCTTTGAGAGATTTTGTGCGACTTCAAACTCGTATCAATGCCTTGAATTGAATGCACTTGAACTGATTTAATTTGTACAAGAATGTAATTGAAGCAACACTCCAGAACAAACTACGCAATTACGTTCGATTATGGATAAATTATGGGAACAACTAACCAGATAGTTATTAACTTCTCTATACGAGAATTAACTGATAAAATAAAACGAATTCATTTGAAGACGTGTATCATGAACAAACATAAAGAAAAGATCAGTGTTGGATCAAAAATAGAATCACCCCAAACATTAAACACGTTCCACACGAATTTGTATTATATCTACTCTTACGATCAGATTTCTCTCATGATTCTCTCGTTATCAGATAAGCCTCTTTTTACAATTCTTACATCAATAGAAGGGTATTAAGATCGCTGGAAAACTCGACATTTTATCCAAGGCCCAGAGGGCCGAGTGTCATATACCATTCGACTCAGCTCGACGAACTGAGCACATGTCAGTGTGTGTGTGTGTGTGTGTGTGTGTGTGTGTGTGTGTGTGTGTGTGTGTGTGTGTGTGTGTGTGTGTGTGTGTGTGTGTGTGTGTGTGTGTGTGTGTAACAAATAATGTCACATCGGTTTCTCAGCCATCTGTGAACCGATTTCAGTTCTGTTGACGGCAAATGGAAGTTACAACATTCTCATAGAACGCTATCGATTTTTTTTTCATTCGGACATTTCGTTACGAAGATATAAACGAAACAGTACTTGAAGGCCTATTATAGTAGTAATCAAACAGTTTAGTATCCGATTATATACTGAGCTATTTGTGTACCGATCTTAGTTTTGTTAGCGCAAAAGTTATAAATTCTTCAAATAACTGGTCAAAATTATGATTGGATAATCCTTCATGGAGATATGACCAAAACAATATCTGAGAGCACATAATTGTGAGATGAAAATATACTCGTTGCAATTCAAAACCGAACAAGACCACTCACTCCAATCGATGCCGCTTGCATTCTATGGTTCCGCATCTGGTGCGTTGTATGCCACAATATGCGACTCTATAGAATTAGAACAGGATAGATTAACTCGAGTGGTCCGGTTTCGCACTGCAACGAGTACACAATAACTACACAATTTTCAACAAACACGTTCTTATTAAGCATCTTGAATCCATATCGATAATCAAAATTGACGCTTAGGGTTGCCCCTAATAATTCTTTATGTAATTTCCCCTTTTATATTACCATCATAAACAGGTCGTTAGAGAGTATTAATGGTAATATTTTAATCACATCGATGAACAATACGTTCAGGTTTGACAAATAATTCATTTTTTATATTATATGTATGACCTATCGTATACACTAAGATTTTTTTTGCATGGTTTTTTATTACACGGCTTTTTTCGGCGACAACTCCAGAACGGTACAACTTATCGACCTAATTCAAATCACATTTTGGATGATGGCAGAAAGCAAGTAATCGATATGTCAAAATGATCACGATTTGAGGCGTGTTTACCCAAAATTTTATTAACTACGAACTGTCATTCATTGCATGGAAAGTGACCAAAACCAGCAAGTCTATTCCGTCTAAAATGTTTAAGTCGTGATAATCTGTTAGCTGCTATGGTCAGTGCTGTCAACAGGGTTCCATGTTACAAGAGTGGAACGTATCCCCAGTGCAAATAAATTCTTGTACTTAACGATGTGTTTATATTTCCAATTCGATATTGAGTCTTACATACTATATTTTAACATTATTAAGTGTTTCAGCCACATTGGGCTACTTCAGCTAATTGTTTAATCTGGTTAAATTTTGGTGTTGGTGATGTTTAGTGGTGATCCTATCAGTGGTTTCTAACATTCAACTTATATACGAGTGATAAACCAAAGACGTCGCAAACTTGTTACCATTGATAGAATGAAAGCTGAATAAGCACATTGCATGGCTATATGCAACTAACTGTTGCGTGTCACATGTCGAATGCCGATTGTGGCGGATGCTATTTCTTTCAACTGGATCCACCAATGGATGTGAGAACTTGTGAATTACGAGGATTCATAGCACTAGAACTAGAACTGAAGTTATCACAGTTCGAAACTATTAAACGGAAGCGCGAATCAGATTAGAACTTTATATCTCCAAACTGCATGGCAATGAACCTTATACCTTAAAAAACTCAGTTGAAGTAAATTTATGCATAAAATCCTTCAAACTAATGTTCAGAAGGCGATTTGCTTGTCAAACGATATTACGTCTCATAGATACGGTACAGACTGACGATATGAGGTGTAACAAAAGGGAGTAACAAAAAGCAAAAAAATCGACGAACATCGATTCAATTTCGAGGCACATCGAGTTACTCGCGAGTAACACGGTGCATGAAAGTAACTCAGAGTAGGCCTGTCTCACCCCTAGGTTCATTACATGCATTCCCAATCGATTTTACTTTTAACAAGTTTCTTGCTTCTAGTGATGACCGTTATTACCAGTTGCACTAATACGACGCCTAGAATTACGCGTAGCAACATTGTCTGGTTTCCCAGTTCACGTGAATGCTCATTTTGTAAATTTATTATTTCAACATGCTGATCACCGTTATGTTAAAAACGTGTGCCTTAGATTCTTCGTTTCCCATTTTCACATAATTCTTCAAGTAGTTCTTCTCTTGAGATCAAGATTGTTCTGATTTATTGTCACTAGTTAATTAGCCACTGTGTAACTGTACTCTGGCGCTGTCAAGTTGTTACCGGGTTGCAAAATACAAACATGTCAATATTCGTGCGCAACCTACTTAGATCCATCACACGTTTAGATTTTCGTAGTGAGTGCACAAATTTTCATTTATATCTGTTATTGTTCTTACGGTATCATAGTTCCCACTTCACCGATTGTGATGAAACTTAAGTCATGCACAATTCCAGCAATTTATACCTAATATTTTCAAATCATTCGTTCTTTACATTAAGTCTCGGTTTAGTTTATACTATTTTAATAATGCAGCATATCAAACTTAAAACCGCCATCCCTAGTGATGTATCCTGCAATTTTAAAATACAACAATAGTACAATCAGCTGCATGGCTGATTTAATTTGGCGTTGTGTTACACAACACAATCTTAAAGGTGCCCTTTTTTTCTCATATCATTCTTCTTTCACATTTAATCTCCCCTTTTACGCTCTCCCACCGCTAGTGCGATTCACCTGATTAAATAAAACTAAATCCGAAAATGTTTTGGGATCACGCTCTGCTAACAACAACAACATCGTCAACCGACAACAATACCGTCTGGTCATTGTTTCGTAACGCCGCACTGCACACCAGCACACCTTCCCTTCTTCACCCCCAGATGAATCACCCGGGTCTTGTGGCGGCGGTTCAGTTTAGCGTCAAACCAAGCAAAGGTGTGTAACAAAGGGCAGAATAATGCTCGTTGAAAATCTAATTTTGGGTAAAGTAATTTGGCGTGTTTTGGCAGAATTGGTTGAATGCCGAGCGACCCAACTTAACCCGTAGCCGGAGCCGGAGCCGTCGGATCGGGTGGATGTTTGGGTCGAGATAAGCTCGGAGACGCTTCTATTATTTTGCGTGGAGGAAATTAATAGCGCGCGTCCACGGGAACAAGAAAAGGGTCCGACGTGGTTCGTGTTATTTATTGATTAAGGTGACTCGTGGGGTTTTTCGGAGAGACTTATTGATCCATATCGTGAGTAATATACTTTATTGGCACGAGCATTCGTGCGTCTATCAACTAATGATCAAACGATAAGCACCGGGGAACTTTGCATTGAATTACAACCGAGGAAAAATTCCATCCGTTCGGGCATAAATTTTCATTCTTTTAAAGGAATTTTCCCCTCAAACGACTATATTTTCTTCTTCTTTTCCCCCCACAGGCCTGGCGAGTACTAATAATCATCAATTATCATCATCCATATCGCCCCCCGAGCCAGCCTCCGGGCCAGCCAGCAGTAGAAGCAAAAGTAGCAGTATCAGTACGAGTAGTATGAGCAGTAGTAGAAGAAGCCAAAGTTGGTCCCAACAACATCAGCACCAGCAGCAGCAGCAACATGTGGATGGGGATGGAAAATTAATAGACAATAAACTACGAGACAAACTACTTTCTTACATCAGCAGTAGCAGTCCGGAAGGCGGGAAGTACCGGAGGGCCAAGCGGAGTGAAAGTATTTTCACCGAAGATAAGACAAATAAATACTACGATAATAGAATAAGTGATGAGCAGCCACAGCAAAGGGGGGATGCCGCCGTCCCCCGCATCACCGAGGAAGTTTTGCAGATAAGCAATCTGACCGAGGAGCGAATTCGGGAGGAGAATGAACTGCTGGATCATCTCAATCGGTGAGTGTAATTTAATACTAGGTAAAGGTTAATGAAAATATCAAATTGAGCTTGCATTGACTTATATTGGCAATCATTTTGTCATTGGACTTTGCTCGGGAGCCTACCCACACATTTCCGGCGAGACGAGTGCAAAAGTTATCCTCATAGGTTGTGACATTTATTGGATTGTTTAGAACATGCGTTGGAGAGTGGGGTTTCCGCTTTCGATTCTTTGCGAGCAACGAGTTTGGTGACCCGTTTCTGTTCGATGGGAATAGCTGTGCGGTTCAAAGGGGGCGATGGTCACTAAAAATCGGAAATGAATTGATTGATTGATCGCTTTTGAGGTCAAACGGGTTGGATTTCCGAATGGAGACATTATATAACGTGTGCTAGGGTTTCCACTAAACTGGTTGCTTATTTCACCATAGGAGTAAGTTGTCAGAATTTGTGATGATCTATATAAATATTTCTTTCACATTAATACAAAAAAAAATGATAGGAATGAACGTTTCCTAATTCTAGGAATGATTGAAATAATTATGAACACCAGCTATGCTGTTGTCATTTTCGTAACTTATTTTGCATTAAACAATCACCTAACCAGCTTTGCAAGAAGGGTTGCCACAATATTTTTCGGTTTCATCTCCATTTTTTGCCAAAGAATCGATCTTATCTTTTTTTTTTGTGGCGTAGAACCACTGTGTCCTTATCTTTGTTCAACTGCAGAAAATCTTGGCAAAAATCTTTGCTTCAAATTTTGTGTTGTAAAAGTAGAAAGGAAACTTTTCGGGTGTCTGAATGCAAAATAAAACAGATAAAGCCCGAGTCAAAGTAAATTTGGACGCATTCAAGTGATCATAACTTAAGAATTAAACACATTGAAAGTTATTTTAATTTATTTAAAAAATATCGAAGGTTAAACTCACAAATTCATTCGTAGTTTTCTGCAACGAAACTAACTGATTTGTTCTTTTTATGAAGGAACATTCGTAATTAATGGCACACGCGCAACTGTCAAAAGCACGAAGCTTTTGTTGACACAGAAAGCACATTCGTACATTGTACGATAACAATACAAAGAGCTACGGATATTCGGTCACAAATTAAAAAGAAACGTCTCTCTGGTGGTTGCATGAAAGACTAACAGATCTACTTTATCGACTCAAATTGTTATTGACAAAAAAGCGCACCCACGTGGAGTTGTCCAGCGTTTTTTTTCTTTTCTAAATGTTTCTAACATGGGGTTCGAACCTGAATTTTTCCCGCCCATACCAGCAGAAACACCATCATGCATGACTACGGTATAAAAGAGAAACAACGATTGGCTGTTCATCATGAAGGTCATTTCGTGCATTTTACAAAAAAGGTGTAATGAAACTTCTTTACGAAAATAAATTTTCAGTGCAGCAACACGGTTGATCAAAACGTCAAACAAAAGGGTATTTATTAAGCTTTCATCGATGCCATCATTATCTACACAGTCCCTATTGACACTCTAACGGCGAACTTATTCCACTTTAAACACATTTGTTGTGCATTTGTCACTTCTTTACCGCATCTTCGAAGTTTTCGCTTGACAATTGCTCAATATTTTTCGATCGGTCTGAACTCAGGGCAATTCGGAGGATTAATCCCTTTGGCGACAAAATTAACATTGTTTGAAGCAGCTACCTAGATCCAGCCAAAACATAACGTTGGTCTTGTGTTGCCGAATGAAGGGTAAAATCCGCTTTTTCAGACACTCTTTAATGTAAACCATCGACGTCATTGTGTGAGATGTGATGAAAACCTTGGTTTAAAGGCCACAACTGCAGATTTCTTGCCAAATCATTAGTTTCCGAGCAAACTTATCAGCAAAACCAAATTCCCACGACATCCTCACGATCAGTTGCCAGGTAAAATTTTCGTCCGGGGATTTGTTTATAATCCATTTTGACGTATGTTTCGTCATCCATTAAAATACAGCCATCAAATTTCGTCAAAACACGTTTGTATAGTAATCGTGTTCGCTTTTTGGCCACACAATTTTGTTTCAGGGAGCAATTCGGATGTTTACTGGCACAAAACGATTTATGTCCTTCTCTTGAAAAGATGTTACGCACTTTGGAAAAGTTGGAATCGTATTTCTTTGCCAAATCACGTACGGAGACACCTGGGTTGCCTTTCACGTACCTCAACACCTTTCTCCTCAGCTCTTGGTCCCTAGTGCCACTTTTATGACAGATGCGCTGTGCTCTATCCACACTCAGAGTATGCTTGTCACGTTTGATTACAAGAAACGCCGTTGACTTTGAACACTTTTGATATTTTTGAGGCACACACTTAGAAATTATGAGTTTTACACGAGACTTAATTCATGTTTGTAAAAGTCGGAGATTTCGTGTAAAATTATGTCTAATGAAACTGATACATACGCAGTTCAACGAAAGATATGTCTGATTGAATTTATTTTCTCCTCACTTTCGACTCATTCTTATGTGATAAAGGACGCTTGCATGCGTCGGTCTCAGGTTACAGAAATTTACATGACATTTTGGTAGTGTGCAGACCAAGAAGGATTCTCTAGATGTTTGTGCACAATTAATTTTTTTTTCTCAAGTTCCATGATCAGTAATTTCTAGGTGTGTCGATCAATCGAGAATAATTCGCCAATTTCTTCGTCAATGAAACATCTACAAATGCCTGTCAAGCGTGTTTTGCTCCAACCACCAGGGTCACGTTGATGTATTAAACCGTGCGTCCAGATTTCCTTTGAGTCATGCTTTATATACTTATCAGGGGGACGGCCGAGTTATGCTACGAACTCATTGTATGAGTGCTGTATGCAACCGTTCCAAGAGTGAACATGTTTTTGGCTAGAATGAAAGAAGTGAAGAGAAAGTATTGAAAGATCCGTCAGTGTGCGGCAGGCTGGAAATAGAACAGATGTTTTTTATTTATGAAAATTGAGCGATAGGGCATGTATCTAGTGGTACTCGAACCATGGACATCAATTTTTGCCTAACATCCCACTGTGGGGTAGGTTGTAGGACGGACCAAGTCCGCCTACAGGCAAAAATTCCAGGGTGTCCACGATGTCATTGAAAAGTAAAGGGTGTCCACACACAAAATTGATTCGCAAAATTCGAGTTTTCATCCGATTGCCATCAAATGTTCAGGGATTGAGAAATAACTATTAAACTTCATTTTACCATTTTACTCGTATTTTATTTACAGTCCATACGCAAATGCCCGCACCTTGGCCTTAACCCCGGCCATAAGATTCTGCACAACCTGTGAATCAACCGTTTTTTGCATGTAAACCCATACTTTCTTCAGTTCCTCGACTGTCTTCACTTCCTTAGGTCGTTTAAGAAGGGGCTGCTTCATAATCGCCCAGTACTTCTCGATGGGGCGGAGCTCCGGAGTGTTGGGAGGGTTGAACATTTTCGGCACGAAATTGACCTTATTGTCCGCATACCACTTCAGCACGTCCTTGGAGTAGTGGCATGAGGCCAGATCCGGCCAGAAGATTGTTGGGACGTTGTGGGCCTTCAGGAGAGGAAGCAGCCGCTTCTGGAGGCACTCTTTTATGTACACCTGTCCGTTCATCGTGTCCTGGGTCACGAAATGTGCACTCCGCTTCCCGCACGTGCAGATGGCTTGCCAAACCAGGAATTTCTTCGCAAATTTGGACATCTTCTGAGTGCGGACATGCTCCGGAACGCTGAACTAATCCTTGACCGTGAAAAACAGGTTGCCGGGGATCTGTTTGAAGTCGGCCTTCACATATGTTTCGTCGCCCATGATGCAGCATTCAACTTTCGTCAGCATGTTGAGGTACAACTTCCTGGCACGGGTTTTGGCGGACTTGTTCTGCTTCTCGTCGTGATTAGGGGCCTTTTGTACCTTGAACGTTCGAAGCCCAGCCTTAGTTTTGACCTTCTGGACAAAACTTCGGCTTAGGTGCAGCTTCTTAGCCACATCCCGAACGGAGGCTTTCGGATTTCGGTTGAAGGCCCCAACTACGTGGTTGTGATTTTTGGTGTTGTACGGAATACTTTTTCCTTCACTTCTGGGCTTCCGATCGGTGGTCAACCGTTCCTCGAACCGCTTAATCACTCGCGACACCGTGGAATTCGCGATTCCCAACGTTTTAGCGATGGAACGATGCGAGAGATCCTTGTTCTCGTGATGAATGCGCAAGATTTTATTACGCACGAGCTGTTCTTTCGACTCCATTTCCGCGAGTTTTGATCACAGGACTTTAAAACTTGCAGGATGTAAATAATGCACTATGAACTAAATCCACCCAAATATTCATTAAATTCTACCCAACGGTTAAAGAGTTAGAGCAATTTCATAGTGTGGCAATTTCATCGTGGATACCCTTTAGTTGAATATTATGACACATCTGCAATATTAATTGACTAATAACTAGTATTATTTCTAGCAAAGATTTCATAAAATAATCTCTCAAAAATAATCGGATTGAGACCGCGCCAGGACCTGTCCAGCTTTCTTCAAGTTTGTTGAGCATTACATCACAAACTGTTACTATTCATACCATTTCAAAATATGGGTTTACTAGGTATCCCTTGGAATCCAACGCTTAAAATTTCAGGATTACTAGTCCATAAGATACGCTTCCCATATATTAAAATGTGATCATCAGAGAGCACTGGTGTGTTCAGCAAAAATGTGTATATTAATAATTCCTGCAATTTCTTAGAACATACTGAAATCGTCAAATTTGAACAAAGTACTAATTCTCTCAAAAAAACAGTTTGAAGGTAGTGCTGAAAGAAAACCGTTTATATCTCTTTAACGTTAGGCTTAAGAAACTTAATGTCTTCAGCAATTTTTCTTAAAATTACTTGCTCTACCACTTTGTCCAACACAACAAGCCGTCACCTCGTAGTTGGAAAAAGTTAGCATTTGAAAGTGTAGTTAAGCCCTTATGAAAGGTTAGGCGTGTTTTTTCAAAAGATGCGGAATTATATTTTGAGCAACTCTTTCCAAGACACCTAGTCGATAAAATGATGACAAAAGGGTGAAAATATTTTTGACCGTCTTTTTTCAGAATTGTGCCACTGTGCGCCACACAGTGGGCAAAAATGGATCCGAAATTCCATTAATTTAGACGGCGCAAGGTAAGAGTCCAGAAAAATAGCTTATCATATGGGAAAAAATGCGAGGTATCTAATGGTGATGGTTTCATCTTGGGCAGACCCCGGGAAGTGGCTCATTTTGCCCGATTTTCCCCTAATTTCGGTAGAAAAATTGAATAATCACACATTTATCATATTAGCTCTGATAATATTGCATCCATTTGTGCTGTGGAAAGTGGAAATGTCATTTGCTATTGTGGAAATGTCTGGAGAATCCAATGGAGGTAATATTGTCTTGTAGAAACGTCAGGAACTGGAAGATCGCCTAGTGGAAGATCTTTTTTGATAAATAGAAGTGGTAAAAAGTTTTGAAGTACGGCGAAAATTACCAATAAAAATAAAAAATGGTTGGATATCATCCGGTCATCCGTCGGTGCCATAGATTTATCCAGTTTGACACTAGCCTCCGGTGGTGTGGAGACTGGATTACAGTTCGCCATGTTGAACCGTCGCAATGTGCTGTCGATGTAGTGCTTTTGATCTACC
Source organism: Aedes japonicus (assembly GCA_034211315.2). Lineage (NCBI taxonomy): Eukaryota > Metazoa > Arthropoda > Insecta > Diptera > Culicidae > Aedes > Aedes japonicus. The sequence continues at coordinate 20,199 of JASCZW010014740.1, forward strand.
CACAGCTTCCCGTTCTTCCTATCTCGCGTGATCTTCAGGCCCAGGCAAAAAGTCGCTTCGCCAAGCTCCTTCATTTTGAAGCGGTTGTGAAGGAAAGATTTCAACTTCCGCTTTAACTTGGCGTCGTTGGTGAAAATCATGAAATCGTCCGCGTAAATTGTGACGAAAATCATTTTCCCACCGTCAACCCGGAAATACAGGCACGGGTTAACTTTTGATTGCTGCAGTCCGAACTCCTTGAGCGCTTTGTCCAGCTGGTTGTTCCATATACGACTCGACTCTTTGAGCCCGTAGAGTGCCTTCCGTAACAGAGAGACTTGCTTCGAGGTGCCAGCAAATCCTCTCGGTAGCTCCATGTAGATGACTTCGTCCGTCAGCTTGCCTTGAAGAAATGCAGTAACAGCATCCATCTGCTCTACATCAAGGTCATGCTTAACCGCCAGCGCCAGAAGGTATCGGATAGTGGAATACCGTACCACCGGGGAATACACTTCGTCGTAATCCATTCCTGGCCGCTGCGAACATCCCTTCACGACCAGACGTGCCTTGTACCGCTCGATGTCGCCAGTTGGTCTTCGTTTCGTCTTGAAGACCCACTTGTTTCGAATGGCCTTCCTGTCGCTTGGAAGGATGGCCATCTCCCACGTTTCATTCTCCTCCAGAGCTTCGATCTCCTCACGCATGGCCGCGATCCACTGCTCGCGATCCGGTCCGTTAAGCGCCTCGTCGTAGCTTTGAGGATCATCAAACGTCGTCTTGGAACACATCGGAGAAGGCTGAGGGGAAACAACTTCGCAAGAAAACGAACTATACGTAACGTAATCGGAATACTTGCCTGGAATTCGGCGCTCCCGGTCGCTGCGTCTAAACCCTTGCTGCTCATCAGCTGGTCTATCAAGTTGCGAAGGGAGCGCAGGCTCGTTGTTGTCATCCAGAAATTCGGGATTACTTGAGTCGCTGTCGCATGTTGAAAATTCATCATTTTCATCGTTAAAACCATCACCGTCACTGGCAATCGGTTCTAAAACCGGTGGTAGTCCGCTATAGGTGCAAATAGGTAAACGTAAATATATCTTTATTAATATATTAATGTAAATAAATAAATGCAAGTAAACAAATGTGAATATGTCAACACAGACAAACATACATTACACTGTGTTTGCAAATATTTGCAAATAAAGGAATAAGATACCTTGCAAAAACATATTTTTTAAATTAAAAGAAAGAAAAGGACCACCCTAGTCACCACTCAAACCAAATATAGATCTCGTTTTTAAACAAACAGACATAACACTTGCAGTTTTTTTCGTCGATTACACTGAACCAAATAATCTTATGGATTTCATAAGGTTCAACTTATGAACGATGCTTTTGAATTTCATAAGACTGAGACTTATGAATGGATTTTGTTCCACCCGACGTTGTTCTTGTACGCCTTTAAGCTTTCCTGTTTACAAGTGTTGATATATACTAGTGGGCAAGTCACTGGACCCACAACCTCAACGTTCAAGGTTCGAATCCAGGTTGCTCCATATTTTTATTTTCTCAACATCATTATATTTCATAAGATAAATTTATGAAATTCATACTGATTCCTTATAGCAAATAATCATAATGCAATCTTATGAATATCGAAAGTTTATTTCGCTGAGTGTACGCATGAAACGGTCAATTCAAATGTTTCTTAGTTTATAGTATCGTCACAGGTAGTTCGTATAGCCAATTTTCTTACATTTGACGTTAACAACCTAGTGTCATCTGTTCAACATAATCATCTTTCACAGTGTGCTCAACAGATGGCGTTAGTTTTTTTTTAATGACGATTATTTGTAGTGCAAAATGATCGATGTGTTGTGTCTGTTTTTCTGTGAAATCATCTGTGCAAAGTTTTCATATTCAAATTTAAATAAAAAAGTTGCAGCAAATAAGCTGTTTTTTTTTAAAGTCCCACCCTAAGGAAAGTCAGAAAAACTGTTATAAAACGACACGTAGATGAGTTAGATGAAAAAA
>JASCZW010014741.1:0-22172 GCA_034211315.2 Aedes japonicus
CTCTCAGATTTCCAAAAATCCTACTTAAGAATCTTAGCAAAACTTGTCCATGATTCCCGAGCCAACTGATAAAGCATTGCAGTCAATCCTGCTAGGGATTCTAAGAGAACTTTCTCAACATTTAAACCAAATTCGAATATTCGGATTCTCAGGATGCTGAACAAATCCTTTTTAAGATTTTTAGCATAACTTGCTCACAATTTCCGATAGAGTATCTTAGTAGATTCATCTCAGCATTTCAATCGAACTCTAAGGTACGGATTTTGAACAAAACTCTTTTGGGATTCTGAAAAAATCTTTCCTAAAATTCTCAGTAAAATTTGTGGACTGGTAAAGACGTTTAGTCAATACTGTTGCGGATTCTTAGCATTCAAATCGAATTCTAAGCAACGGATTCTGAACAAAACACTCTCAGTATTCAAAATTAATCTCTCTTAAGATTCGCAGCAAAGCTTGCTCATGATTCTCAAGCGGGTCAATTCTGATCGATCCTGCTTTGATCATGGGTTCCAAGCAACTGATCAAGCAACTCAGTCAATCCTGCTCGGGGTTCTTAGAGAATTTTCTGAGCATTTAAATCGAATTCTAAACAACAGACATTAAACCCTCTCAGGATTCTGCGCAAATTTTGCTTAAGATTTTGAGCAAAACATGCTCGTAATTGCCAAGTACGCAGATAAATCATCTCAGTCAGCCCTGCTTCAAATGCACAAATTTTCCAAGCATTTTCAGTTTATTGTAAGCTTTGTAATCTGAACAAAACCCTTCCAGATTCAAAAACTGATTCGATTTTTTTTTTCTAAATTTGATTACGACTCTCAAGTGAACTGATCAATCATCTAAATCAATCGTGTTCCGAGTTCTTTTTAGCAAATTTTCTCAGCAGTTTAATCGAATTAGAATCTATGGACTCTGAACAAAACTTTCTCAGGATTCTAAACAAATCATGCTCATGTATCTTGTCAAATTTTTTTAACGATTCTCAAGCGAACTGATGAAGTATCTTAATCAATCCTACTCATGATTCTTAGCGAACTATATCAGCACTTCAATCCAATTATAATTCGAAACTTTTTAAGGATTCTAAACAAAATTTTCTCACCCAAGGAACGCAAACCTGTCATAATTGGTTGCAGTTACTTGATTGTGACCTACTTGGGTCACATTGAAGGTAATTTTACTGATTTGCTACTGATTTACTGTGCTAGCATCTTAGTTAATCGTATTCGGTATTCTCAGCATTCAAACCGATTTCTAAGAACAAAACCTTCTCAGGATTCTGAACAAATCTTTCTTAATATTTTCAGTAAAACCTGGCCATGACTCTCAAGCGAGTCAGTCCTGTTCATGATTCTTAACAAATTTTCTCTGCATTCATGTCCAATTCTGTTAAAAAACGCTCTTAGGATTCTGAACAAATCATGTTTATAATTCTTAGCGAATCATACTCATGATTTCTAAACAAACTGACCAAACATCTCAATCAATCTTGCCTGGGATTCTAAGTGTATTTTCTCAGCACTTTAATCAAATCCTAATCTACGGGTTTTGAACAAAACCCTCTTCCAGGATTCTGACCAAATCTTACATATGATTGTTTGCAAAACTAGCTCATGATTTCCAAACGAACTGATGAAGCAATACGGTCAATCCTGCTCGGGTGAAAATTGAGGCGAATCTCTCAGCATTTCAATCCAATTGTAAGCTATGGACACTTAACCAACCGCTCTCAGCATTTGAAATAAATTCTGCTGAACGGTCTTAGCAAAACAGCTCGTGACTCCAAGTGAATTTTCTTAGCTTTTGAATCGAACTGTACCCGAGCAAAGGATTATACCAAATTGATAACAAGTTCTAATACCAGGTTATCATTTTTTAATCACTGAATATGTTATCATTGAGGCTGAATAAACAGCCAAAATAACAGAATGAATAACAAAAAAAATACTCGTTGAATATCACAGTAATAACTTAGTTTGTCAATACTGCGAACAACTTGATAACAAATCCTGTATTGTAAGCAAATTTATTGAAATATTTCCAAAATATGTTATCAATTTGAAATCATATTCTCATGCTAATAACTAAAAAAATTTTTTGATTAAAAGCAAAATTTCTTGTTCAAATATCCTGGATATATTTATTGTTTTACAGTTCAAAATGATAACATATGATAACAAAATTTGCCAACGGTGATGACTAAATTTGTTATGCGATAACAGCGGAATTCAAAACGATAACTGAGATGACAGAACTTGTTATTTATATGATATCAGCTTGTTATTTTCCTTTGCTATGGTAAGCTACGGATTCTGCACAAAACCCTCTCATGATTCTGAACAAATCTCCGTTCCCAGGATTTTGAACAAATTTGTTAAGATGCTTAAGATTCTTAGCAAAACTTGCACATGGATCCCAAACGAGCTGAAAGAGCATCGATGTCAACTCTGTTTGTGATTCTAAGCAAATTTTCGCATGATTTGAGCCCAACTGTGAACTGCGGTTTCTGCACAAAACCGTCTCAGAATTCTGAACAAATCTCGCTTAAGATTCAACTTCAACAAAACTTGCTCAAGCTATTTGATCAAGCATCTCAGTCAATCGTGCTTGGGATTCCGAGTGAATTGTCTCATAATTTCAATCGAATTGAAATTTGATCGAAATCCTCTCAATATTCTGAACAAATTGTGCTTAAAATTCACAGCAAAACTTGTTCATGATTCCTAAACGAACTGAAAAGGTATCTCAATCAATCCTGTTAGGGAGGGTCTCATACAAATGAAACATCAATATTTGCATAACTTAAGCAATCACCAAGCAATTGTAAGCAAATTAAGCATGTGAAGGTATTTGAAAACAAAACATGTTTCTGTGTTGGTTTGAGACCTCTCCTCCTTCTGAAAAGAGAGGCTCCCATATAAATAAAACACAAATTTCTGCATAACTCAAAAATTAATCAAGCAAATGGAACCAAATTTGGCAGGTGGAGATTTTTTGAAAGCAAGAAATGGTTCCAGGCATGTTGAAAACCCCCTTTTAAATAGGAGGAGGAGCCTCTCATATAAATGAAACACAAATATCTGCATAAATTCAGAACTATTCAAGCAAATGAATCCACATTCGGCATGTGGGTTTTTATTAGGCAGGATTTCTCTATAGATAAAAATGAATTTCTGTCTGCTTGTTTGTCTGCCTGACCCTAATAGACTCGGAAACTACCGAACTGCTTGGGGTGAGAGTTGGTATGCAGGGTCTCTCGAGACTGGGGAAGGTTCTTATGATTTGAGGAGTAGTCTCTCATAGAAATGAAACACAAATTTCTGCATGACTCAAGAAGCAATCAAGCAAATGGTACCAAATTTGGCATGTGAGGTTTTTGAAGTTAAAAAATGTGTCTATGCTCTTATACAAATGAAACACAAATTTCAACCAAACATGAGAATTATCCAGGCAACTGAAACAAAACATGTGTATTTCTCGGGTAAGAAGCACGTTCTGACAGAAGTTTGAACCCCTTCTTAGTCGAGAAAGGAGGATGCTTGAGCTTCTCTCAGTGCTACATTATGCACAAGAAGTTAATCAAAGGTCATAACTTTAGAAAATTATGTTCAACTTAACAAGATACGGCGCAGTTTGAAGATGATTTTTTTGGCTGTGAAATTATTTTACACAGAATGAAAAAAAACGGGAAGAAACTACCGATCCAAGTGTTAAATTTAAAACACATACCTATGTTATTTTTGCAGAAAATAATTCATACATAGAAATTAATGCAATAATTTTGGTATCAGGGGTGCAAATAGAAAACCGCCGTTTTCCAATAGATAGCGCACCAGTAAACGATGTCGAATCAAGAACGCCTTATTGTTGGACTTGGCCTCTGCTTGCTGCTGCAACTCTGCTTCATTGCATGTGTTTATTTATATCGGCATCATAAGTTTTAGTGCGCGCAAAAATGTCGAGATTTTTTCGAAAATTCATTCGATATCATCAGCGGCTCAAGCGTAGTATAGTATGATTGCTGCAACTTATAGTGAGGTTGCAATTAGTGAAAGATCATGTCGTGAATTATTTAACAGTTAACCAAATCGTCTCACTTACGCAGTAACTCATTGCAACGTACTCGGCTTCGGTAGAATACATCGCCACAGTTGTTTGTTTCTGCGACGACCAGGCGACATCGTTTCCGACCTTCAGCAGAAACTCGGAGACACATTTGCCGTCGGATTCATCGCTTGCAAAATCTGCATCCACGTATGCAGTTACAGTTGATTCCTTCGGATTTTTTCTGTAAACTAATGCCATATTTTTAACGTAGAACTACGTTTCTCTTTTCTATACCGGGTATCACCTCAAAATATTTAAAAATTAGAGCGCTACGCTATAGTGAAAGGATTTCGAACGCTAATAACTCTCGTTCAACTGAACACAAATACTTCACTCATACCCCATTTGATCAGAAAAACCTTCAAAATGTTTGCATTGACATTACAACTAAGTGCTATTAGTATAAATAGTTCATTTTTTTACTTTAAAGTGACCTACTTTTGCTCCCATACAAATCTCCGTATGAACAGGTTGAAAATATGTTTTCCCTTTCTGGGTCCTCAAAAACGGGTAACAAATGGTTCAAAGGGTATTCTTCTTTTTATTTCATTTAGTCATTTCATCATTCCATGATGAATACCGAAATAGCCACTCCCCTCAGGAGCAAAATTATTTTGCTTTGTTGCCGGTGTCTGATTTTATAACGGAGGCTCATCCCCTCTTTAGAATTTTGCTTCGTACTGTATTTTAGGGCCTCTCTTCATTCAGGCTATCCTATAAACGCCAGTATAAAGCACACGAGAAGAACCAAAATGATTTCTGTTTTAGACACGAGCATTTCAGCTGGTGGTTCGGAAAGGGCTTTGTCCACCCGCCACTGTCACTGTTGTGGTATGTGAGACAGAGTCTTGCAAGACTGGCTAATCGTAATGCAATGATAAACTTTCGGGTCACTGTAAACTGGCCATTCTTGAACGGGTATGCTGCTTCGTTGAGTCGGACATCGCGAGCCACAAACATTTTCCGCGATTCCTGATCCCATAGAGGGTATCCTGTTGGTGCGTATCCAACCATAATGAACTTTCGGCTGGTTGGATCCAGCTTACCTCTCTTCTATTTTGGTACCCAGGAGAATGCTTGGCACCCGATCACCCTCAGCTTGGTGACATCGGGCTTCTCTCCATGCCAACGTTCCGCAGGTGTTTGGTTACCTTTTATTGCTTCCGTCGGGCTTCTGTTGGTAACGTATACTGCATTCAGGACTGCTTCCCTCCAGCGGTATTTCGGTGCACCCGATTCCGTCAGCATTGCTCTTATTTGGTGCGATTGAATCGTTCTGCCACGCCATTTTGTTGCGTAGTGTATCCCACCGTTGACTTTACCTGGATTCCTTTTTCTTCGTTTCACACTCGTTCCAGTGGCCTTCGTGTCTGCGGTCTCGTATTATTGCACGGTAGTCTTACCATGTTGTCTTCAGCGAAAATATCTCAAAATTGACCATTACCATGCACATAGTTCAATTCATCCAAAATCCTGGAATTCTTCAGTTTGAGCACATTTTTGAAGCAGAGGGACCCATACCGTTTATGCCAAAGTTGCAGTTTTTCGTTGTTATCGACCGCCAACGCCGCTCCATTGGGTAAAGGGTTCACTCGCAAGTAGAATAGATTACCCTTCATTTTCGCAATGCTTATGGTTTCACCGTCCTTTGTCAAGATTGCACGATCCGGCTCGATTTCGACGTACACTCCTGCTTTCAATAGCTTCGCCAACTATAGTAGGTTATACTTTAGCTTCCTAACGAATAGCACGTGTCCGAACGCCAAGGTGGAACGATTTTCTTTTACACGCAACTTGCCTTTCACGGTACCTTCCTTGGTAGCTACTAATACCTCACAATCCTTTGCACTGTCGATGTCAAGTGGCTCATGTAATTTGTGGATGTCCTGAAAATAATCTTGGTTGGCTGCTCGCACTCGAATCCAAAACCCACTCGATTTCATGCTGATCATGACACATCTTAGCACCGGAAACAAGCGCCACCTCCTTGTCGATTTGAGTTTTCACCACTTGAGATTTTTTTAACTTGGTACAAGCATTGTGCCACAAATTGTAAACCGGATTCTCTTCCACAACGCTTTTGTTCCTCCGCTAGAAGGCGTGCTTTGACGGTCTCAAGCTTTAACAGTTGATCGTCCAAATTTTCCATCGCCGTGGTAGCCACATCGTAACTAGGAGGTAACGAAATAAACAGCTGACTCACTGTGTCCAGCTCCGTAAGCATGGCACCCGCATCCTTAAGTTGTCTACCCAGCTCATCGAAAATTATTCGCCAGGGATGATCCTTCCACCATTCGTAGCATAGTCATTGACCACCGAATGTACGTCTGAGCAAAGTATTTGCCAGTGATGTCCACATTGCTTTTGAGGTTTCCTTGTCGCGAATATACTCCAAATGGATGTCTGCTATGTACGCCACCAAAAGTACTTTTGCCTTCTCGTCGTTCTTCTGGAATGCCGGTTTCGCTTCGTCTTCATCAGGTGGGTCCTGCGTGATTGCTTCCTTCACTCCGTGAGCCGAAAGCTGAGTCTCTACTCGAAACTTCCACGTGTCGTAGTCCTCACCGGCCAACTGCACGATTCCTGTTTTCTTTGCACTGGACATCCTGGATCTGGAACAGCTTCAAGAATTTATTTTTTCACTTGACTCTTAGGTATGGCGTGTTTATTAACTGAGCTTACTCCAATGATACAAGCGGTATTATTATACTTATGGTTTCCATGCGGTTGTTATTTACTGTACCATAGTAACCGGTGTTGCTATGGTGTTGTTGTATATAACACGTATAGCAAACAAGTAACTAACGGACTAATCAAGAGTTGCTGTGATTGTCAACAATTTCATTGTCGTTTTAGACCGTATCCCGTCTTACCATTGAATTACCTTGACCAATTCGGAATCTGCGCCATCTTGAAAAACCGAACTATTTCAACCCAAAAACTACTCCAAACCCATGCATCCATTACTGATCTCAGCTCCAGCCAATGAAATGCCGACCGTATGACGGATCCGTTTCAAAAGCTCACTTCAACCATGCATTTTACGATAGGCTTAAATAAGATTCCGGAAGAGTAAGTACTTTATTTTTAATTAATTTAAATTACGGATAAGTACCCGGCAACAAAACATCGTCTCTCCTCGCTCCTTTTCACAAGCGAAGGATACCGCAAAGTGAAAAGAACTACTGCCTTCTCTCTTGATGAATCAGCAATAGAATCATTTGATGATGGCAATGATTATGCTCCGTCCGTTAATGACAAGACGGAGGATCCTTTCCGTTTCACAACAAAACATTCCATTGGGGTGAAACTACTCAGGGCCAGAAATGTACGAGGTTGCAAACAATCGTAGAAATTTCGACCTTTGAAATATAGCCACTGTACGTTCCCCATAACTCGACGCAGACACGCACAGGGCGGAGGGGTGGAACTCGCAAAAGAATGATGAAAGGAAAAGCAAGTGGGTGGAAGTTGTTTTCTGGACGAGAAAGAAAAACCTCTTCATCCCTTTGAGTGCAAGCGTGTTTGTGAGCCTGTCTCTATGGGAATGTGTTTGGAAGGGCTGAATGGAGCTTTAGAATTATAAGCACATCGTAAATATTTATAATTCCAGCATCATCCCGGAATAGCTGGGTGGTGGCGCTGGTCAACGTCGTCGGGTGAGTTTTTTACAGCATTGGAGGGAAAGGGAAAAAACACGCCAACTAAGTTTTTTGCTTGCCATCTGAATGCAAAAACAACTTGTGCAAAACGCTTGAAAAGGACAAACACGTCCTCAGCGAAGGACGTTGATGAGTTTTGGGGGATGATTATTCCACTGGAGCGAAACGAATTTAATCAATAATAACTTTTTCGATGAGCTCGCATGAGTGATGATTTGTTCAATCGAGCGCGACGATGATGGCATTGATTAGTTCACAATCAGATAAAAAAAGAGGAAAATCGGTCATCCCTGCTCCAAGTTCAATTTCAATTCCGAAAGTGAAAATAGACAACGTGCATAATGTTAGAGTGGCTTTAAAAATGTTTGCTCCCTAGTTATGAGTAAAAGTGTTTGAGTACGTGATTATGATCCTGTTGTCGTCGTTGTCCATTAACGGCCATTAATCGTTCCTTTTTGTGCAAAAAAAATCATGTACAGAGTTCAGATCGTAATCTTGGGATATGAATTCATTAAAGCGCTTTATGCTTCACGAATAAAATGCTATCGGCTTAGATTCCAATATGTTTCATTGAACCAATTCTAAATTTAAAATTTAATTCCAGCTAATTGAATTTCCCCATGGCATTTATCATCCCTGTAGGTGACACCTAGAACCCAATAACAAACGGCATCCTATTCACCGGCAACACATATAATCCCTTTGACTCGTCGCATTCGGTTCACTTAATTTAATTACAACATTCGCTTCCAATGTCAATTAACAGTCAAAGCGAGTTCCCACCTTTCCATGCTAGGCCTGAAGTGAACCGGTCATTTTCAACCGGCAATCAACTCCACCAACCGACCAATTCCACTGCAAAATGTGCAAGTGCGTGCACCTACAGCATGCCCATTAAAAGCCAGTCCTCCGCATACACGGAGTCCAACTGAGAAAATAAAATTTCGCCTAACTAACTGCCGGTCCTCCGATAACCATTACCCTTGCTGCCACACCGTACTCGTTAGGTTATACATGCATAATTAATAGACCCACGAGAGTTCGATTCCAAACGAGACAGTTCCTGCAGCAGTTGATATGTGCATTCGGACGCGCTTAATTCGCAATGATCAACTACTGCCCACCAATTAAGAGAGCCACGGGGCAAGTTTGAACTTTGGAAATCCGTTTCAAATAATGTGTCAATGTCAGTGCTCGGTTGCGGAAAAACCGAGCGGAGAAATCGTTCCTCATCTTCCAATTATCGAATCGTTGAAGGTTGAAGGTTGCGCCGGTCGGTTTTGGAGAGAACCGAACCGAAAGTGGGTCCTAAATATAGTTCTACTGTTTCGGAACAAAGCCTTTTCCAATTTGTACTTCTTCAACTTCTTTGATTTTCAAGCTTTTTGTTCATTTACAGTAACTAATTTTGTCCTGCATTTCCGAATTACTCAATTTCGTCAAAGGTAGAATCACTTAAATTTGTGTGAATCTGGTTGGGATAAACAAGACGACACACACGGTCATAAATTGAACTTAATATGAGAGGCCACTTTACTCAGTCGCATGGGAGCTGCGGCTCAGTTTCGTAAATAGTGGAGTCACTCATAGACTGATTAACTCCATGTTTTACGAAACTGAGTAAAATGGCCTCTCATATTGAGTTCTATTTCTGGCCGTGCTTCAACAACATTCGTCTGATTGAATTATCGACTCGTCAATCGCAATAAGATTTACTCAAATTTGAGTGACTCCACCTTCAACGAAATGATGCCAAAACCACTCCATTTCTACACGGAAGAAATAAAGTACCCAAAATTAAGTTTATTTCACCCAACTCTGGATTCCCGCACGGGAAGCCAATTTTGAGTACATGCCATAGTGCCAAATTTGAGTAACTGTATCCAAAGTTTATGGTGGGTAAATTTAACCTAATGCAATAAAACTTGTAAAAACCAAAAAATGAACACTTTTCCGCACGGTTTATAAGCAAATGTCATACCACATTTAAAATAAAGTGCCTTTCTCGTGATGATAGAATAAAAACTTAAATTTTCTTGAACACTAAGTTGAGAGCAAGCAATAAGCGAATCGTGAAAACAATAAGCTTGAAATGCTAAAGAAAAAAAAAAATTGGACTATGGATTTGTGCACTGAAAATTTAAGTTTGTAAATTTACTCGTTTCGTAAACTTGGATTTAGTACATAGAGCAAATATCTCGAACATTGTATTGTACCGAATTTGAACCTTCATATTGCTTTTTATCAGATGAAATACACCTTTTTGTACAATGCACGAATTTAATTTCGTGAAGACCAACCAATCGGTGTTTCTCTTTTATCGTACTAATGCATGATGATGTTGCTGGTGGCATCGGTGGAAATAATTTGTTTATCCCAAAATAAAAATCAAATCACTGTCAAGACATATAACTTCCTACTCAGCAATCAAGTATATTCTTACGAGTCACCATAGCCTAGTGCGATCAACCACGGATTCAGTTACAGCTCTTCTCAACAATACTGGATCGAACCGCACGTCAGAAACATTCAAAGAAACGCTGAACAACTCTTCGTGGTTGCGCTTTTATTAATTACGTTTCGTGTCGATAAAGTAGATCGAGTAGTCAACGATGCAACCACCAGATAGACGTTTCTTTTTAAATTGTTTTCATTGTGGGAATTGGAATTTGGAATTTGAAATTTGCTATTTATACCCTAAGGTTTTTTTTGCACGGTTTTATTTTACACGGTTTGTTTTCGGCGATAACTCCAGAACGGAACAACTTATCGACCTAATTCGAATCACATTTTACGTTTCGGTCAAAAAGTAATCATATGGCAGTTTTCACACAAAATCGGAGCAATATAAAGTGTTTAAGAATGTGAATTTATAAACTCTATTTAGTCTTTTTTTACACGGTTCCATACTAAAAGTGGAACGTATAACTAGGAATTTTCAATTGGGAATTTAAAATTTGAAATTTGAAACTGAACTTTAATTTTTGGAGATTGGGAGTTCTGGAATTTTCAATTCGGTATTTGAAATTTGAAATACCGTATTTGGAATCTGAAATTTTATTAGGAATTAAGATTTACATAACTAAGAAATTTCAGAATTTAGAATTAAGATTGTTGAAAAAAAGGGAGTTCAGAATTTTGAATTTGGTTTTTCAGAATTTGGAATTTCCAACGATCAAATTAGGAAGTTGAAATTTGATATGGAACTAGGAATTTGGAATTTGGAATTTGGAATTGGGAATTTGAATTTTTAATTTGAATTTTGGGAAACAACTTGGAATTTCCTACTGAGATTTGATTTTTTTTAATTTTGTTATTTTTTAAACCCGCAACTATCCCCCACATTAAAGATCTCTCTCAGAGAGCCTCCAGGTTATGGACACTTACTAACATTACTTAAACAAAACAATAATAAATAAACGCGGAGATTTTAACCACAAAAACAAAATGCAAATTAAATCCCAATGGAATTTGATCTTGAATTTTTAGAAATTACGAATTTCGGAATTTCCAATTTGGTATTTGAAATTTCAGAAATTGAAATATGAGATGTGGAATTTGAAAACGGATTTTTTTTATCAGCAATTTAGATTTTTCAAATCAGTGTAGTATACATAGTATGTGTAAAGCAAATAATAAAATGATTTGCAAGATTTAAGAGTGTTACCTTACCCTTAGATTTGGGTATAATCATTCAATATGAGTATGTTGATTTTAGCGTGAAATGAAATAAAAAATTGTAGTATGCTATGTAAAAATGTACTGATTTTGCAAGAATAAACAAAACCAAGGTAACGCATAGTTTTACATACGAGCTACCTGAGTTTGTTCAGCTCATTCTTGTAACGAACTTTGCCAGCGACGGAGGTAGCAGTAACTTCAAGCTTCGCGTTCAAACAACGCATTCGAGCAACGGTGTCCGACAGGCGAGAGACGGAATCAAACCAGTCACCCCAAGCGAACGATTTTGAGAGTTGGCGTTCGACTTGACGGGCGGTGGTTCAACAGGAGTGGCTTACAATGGACCATCTGGAAGTAAATCGGTTCGTTAGAGCACGAAATTCACGACAATCAGGAATTCCAGAATTAAGAACTCTGTATTTGGTATTTGCAATTTGGAATTCGGAATAAGGAATTTAAAATTCGGAATTCGGAATTTTGAATTTAAAAATTGGAATCAGCCGGAATTGGAATTTGGAATTTAAAATTTGGAATCAGCCATTTGGAATTCGGAATTTGATATTCGGCATTTGGAATCTGGCATTTGGTATTTGATTTTTGGATTTTGGAATTAAGATTTTTGGAAAAAAAGGAGTTCTGAATTTGGAATTTGGTATTTCAGCATTTGGAATTTGGAATTTGGAATTTGAAATTTGAAATTTGAAATTTTAAAGTTTTGAAATTTTGAATTTGGAATTTGGAATATAAAATTTGGAATTTGGAATTTGGAATTCGGAATTTGGAATTTCAAATTGGGAATTTGGAATTCGGAATTTGGAATTTGGAATTTGGAATTAGTAATTTGGAATTTGGAATTTGGAATTTGAAAGTTGAAATTTGAAATTTGAAATTTGAATATAAAATTTGGAATTTGGAATTTGGAATTTGGAATTTGGAATTTGGAATTGGGAATTGGGAATTGGGAATTAGGAATTTGGAATTTGGAATTTGGAATTTGGAATTTGGAATTTGGAATTTGAAATTTGAAATTTGGAATTTGGAATTTGGAATTTGAAAGTTGAAATTTGAAATTTGAAATTTAGAATTTGAAATTTGAAATTTGAAATATGAAATTTGAAATTTAAAATTTGGAATTTGGAATTTGGAATTTGAAATTTGAAATTTGAAATTTGAAATTTGAAATTTGAAATTTGAAATTTGAAATTTGAAATTTGAAATTTGAAATTTGAAATTTGAAATTTGAAATTTGAAATTTGAAATTTGAAATTTGAAATTTGAGTTACTCTCAGTGCTACACTATGCACAAGAAGTTAATCTTAGGTTATGCACGAGAAAATTACGTTCAAGCTGACAGGATATGACGCAGTTTGAAAATAATTGTTTTGTCTATGAAATGCATCTACACAGAATGAAAAACCGGTAGAAACTACCGATGCAAGGGTTAATTTAAAAACACAAAGCTGCGTTTTTTTTGCGGAATTTAAAAGATTTTAATTAAATTCAATCCGATAAAAAAATTATCAGGGCGCCAGTTTTTTTTTAATTTTTATTCATTTAGCGCATGCATAGCAAGGTTCGCACCGGCCTCAGCTAGTTTTGAAAAAAAAAGAAACTGTTATGCTTTGTTTGAGCGAGGGATGGACGTCACTGCGAAAGGTACTAATGCCAAGTGGCAGGTCCACCAAGGGTATTTTTCTTTTATAAGTGTGCCCGCAGGAAGCTTTACTCGACAAAGAGGTGGTCAATCAGCGCACATTCACCGACAAATTTCTCTTTTGCGCTGGAGGTTCCACACGAAAAATCTACGGCCCACCTTATGAAGCCCTTGTATGTGATTTGGACGGATCTTGACCGATGCAGTGCAAAAAGGACGCCACATCCTCCATCGTCGGGAGATCCTTTGTCGGGAGGAGCCATTGTTGGGTGAAATCATTGGCCGGAGAAGTGACCGCCATTTTCCTGCGACCATATTGGAAGGCCGACATCAACACGACATTTCGTGAAACTAAATGATTTTTCCAATCGTGGTAGAAGATAACGCCATCGTTGCTGACAGGACGTCGGTCGATTGTTCAAATATAACCCACGGCTGTGGACCGTCCGTTCAACCAGCGATCGTCCGCAGGTGAACCTCATCTGGATCCGGATCCCGGGCGAAACAATGCCCATACCGCAAGTACCCCTGAGCATAAGTGACGTCTTGATAAAAATTTAAGATAGGGCACTAAAAAGTTATGAAAAACAAAAATCATGTTAGAATTGAAAATCAGGTGGTCGTGATTCTTTATAAAAGCGCATCCCTGGTTCAATAAGGTTCCACTTGTTACGTGTTTTGCTCTGTTCGGGCTCGTAAAGGAGCCATCAAGCCTCGTCCTCTGAGGGAGAGTTGAAAAATTGATTCTCGAACGCCTTTGAGCCACTTTTATGTAAAAACTACACATTGGTGAGAGCTAGCAAGTTTCAAACTAAACAAAAATCATGAAATTTGAGCCGTTAAAAGGCATGTTTTGGCTAAAATCCACATTTTTCTACTCCTAAAGTGCCCCCCCCGGGGTATCCGGATTGTCCCGAATGGCCAATATGGTAAATTTTTAGGGTAGAAGTAGACTACTCATGATCTTGGAAAAATATGACCTCTTCCGGAACACATGCCTTGTGGCCAATCGGGTCAAAATGGCTGTACTGATCAGAGACAGGAAATTCGGGATTCCAACAAGCATTTTGACTGCAAAGACTTTAATATGTTGATCTCCATAATGTGAGTTCCTAATCCGTGTCAATACAACCCAAAACACCTTATTCGTCACAAAATGGTAACACCCAAGTAAGGTAAGGAAAATGTCGCAATAATTATCGACCCACCCCTTATCGCCGCTTTGAACTGATTTGAATCAACAATAACGATGCTGTTTTCGCTTTTCAACAGCTTGCCTTTATTAAGCAACGGTTTTTTTTTCACTGGAACAGACCATTTGTAGTGCTATACTTAGTAGGTCTTAGCTACTGTTGTCGAAACTACACACGGAAAAAAATCCGTGCCCGGATCCGTGTACTGCAGTCATGAATTCGAGAACAATCAAAAATACACCGTGAACTGCATCACGTAATCATGAACTAAATCACGTTTTTAGGTAAAAATCCTGAAAACGTGAACTAGTTCACGGTCCGTTTTCATTTTCGTGAACGCTTTTGTTTCTGTGCACGTCTTTTCAAGTCTGTTTAATTACAGAAGATAATTAGACTTAACTAAGTTTTTTAGGCTTAAAAGTCCAACATAATGAATAAGGATATACCTCATTTAAGAAGAAGAAGAAAAATAAAAATAAAAAGGAGGCCGAACTAAAATTAGTGAAAATTACCCCTGGCAGAATCTGGGCTGGATCGAATTTACTTAAGCAAAGTAAACTTAAACGGGGAGCATTACGATCTCTGTCCTAATGTCAAATCACTGGTAACCAATGAACATATCGCTTGGTTGGTGGCATAAGAGTTACACAATACAACGTGTAATTATTGATTATCCACTTCGACACCCCGCCGACATATGTCTGCCCTCAATCAATGCTACGTCACTAATCACACAAATCGATTTTTCCAATCGATTCAACCGACGGCATAACCTGTTCGTTTTGCTCAGCGAAGGGCTCACTCACGCGCACCGGTTTCCCAATTTCGATGTGGATCATTTTTTTCAGGCTTTCGTAAAATGAAATTCGCTGTGACAAGTGTACAATTAAACACTACTTGTCTTGTCCATTTCTGCTCCGTCGCTGACTGCACCATGGCGAGGAAATGTTCTGCAGCGACAAAAAGACACTTGACATTCCTCGTTCGTTCCAGCGGCAGCCAGCAACGTGCCAACACGGCGACGCTGGATCAGAAAGGTGTCCTTCGCGCGAATGGAGCGATTTTATCCGAATGATGGTTGATTTTTTGCAAAGGAATTCAAAACTACTAGAACACATGTTGTTTTGTACGTGGTATGTCACAGTGTTCCGAAGTTAACTCCGAGCGGGGATCGCATTGCCGGTGCCCCAGATCGGAATGGGCACAACCTTTAGAGAAAATTTACCCTGTACCCCATAAGTAACACGTTTTGGAATGACGGTCCAGTGCACATGCTAGTTATGGAGCAGACAAACGATGTTTGACAAATTGTCACCGTGCGCGCTTGTTGATGCACACAGTTGTTCTACAGTGGAATCCCGTATTCAAACCGAGTGCAGCGAGGTTTGTGACGGGGTGAAGTTCAACAATTTCCAACTGCCAAACAATGAAGGTCTGAATGGCAGGTTAGCATCATTATCGATGCTGCTGCACAGTGATGGACGTTGAACGAGGAAAAGCATTTGTCGGGTACACGCAACGGGGGACAAGCTTGTTAAACTTCGGGTGAATAGAGGAGGAGCTGGGAATTTTGAGTGCAATGCAACTATGGCAATATTGATGCCATCTCTATGTGGCGAATGAGTTTGATCTGTTTCAGAGTCTTCTAGGTTTTGCATTTTTATAATACTTTCCAAAATGTCATGGCCTTCTAGGTGTACTATTTATCCAGACTTCAGAGTTAGAATTTTACAAATCAATTGATACGAACTCATGTGCAAGATTTCGATAACGGCAGCCTTCGGACGATTTTGATAAGATTGCACTACCATTTGAAACGAACCAACCACAAATAAATCATAATTCTCAACCCAAATCGTGCAAATTTGCCATTTATAGTTCGGAAAGGTCAACCATATCAATGTAGAATTAGTCACAGCATCGAACGATGACTTCACGAACGGAACTTTTTGATTTATTTCCCCATCTTTATGTTGCACTTATTGCTTCAAAACTTGCGATGAACTTTTGCGATCACCTAAATCAATGGTCAATAGACTTTGGCAACGCTTTTTAGGAAAAGGTTACCTATCGAAATCGAAACGATTTAAAATCGATTGGTTCAATTTCATGAAATCATTTATAAACGTGAGTCCATCGCCAAAAAAAAAAAAACACAAGCGATGCACTATTTCAACCATCTAATCGAATCGTTTGCGCTCAAGTGACCTTCACTCGTGGTTTTTTTTTCGCCCCACCGAAGGCTGCAGGGAAAAACATTTTAATTGCCCCAGAAAATTTGCAATTCCAATTATTTGCGTTGGCAAATTTTCCACCATTGAGAGAGCGTGCAAAGTGCATCGACTATTCGCCGGCCAACCGACCGAATTTGTCAAGTGAAATCTAATGAAACCAGAAATGAATAAATTGCTAGGTTTGGTATGATTCAATCAGTGAAGCAGAAATTAACGGAATTGCATTGATGACAACGTTTAGTTTTCTAATTATAGATTTACTCCGCCATCGGGCAATTGCTGAGGCACACCCGATCGATGCAAATGAACGGGTTCAAGTGCGGTGCCATTACAGTCACCATCGCCGACGCCGTTTGATTTGCACAAATTTGCAATACTCATGGATGATGTTCATAAGTCATCCGAGACATTACATCAACTATCTCACCAATCCGCAGAAGTGATGAATGTTACTTTGCTGAAAGCATCCATCAGCGGATTTTTTTCACGGCAGTTGAGGGGGAGATCCATCTTGACAGACCAGTGGTGCCAAGTTTAGACGAACACACCCACTCT
This sequence comes from Aedes japonicus, assembly GCA_034211315.2. Classification (NCBI taxonomy): domain Eukaryota; kingdom Metazoa; phylum Arthropoda; class Insecta; order Diptera; family Culicidae; genus Aedes; species Aedes japonicus. The sequence continues at coordinate 17,087 of JASCZW010014741.1, forward strand.
ACTTGACACCCAACTGAGTCATTTGTGGCTCAAGTTTCGTAAAAAGTGGACTCACTGAAATTTGAGTTAAATCCCGTTGGAGCAAATCAACAACACCTATTTGAATCCTAACCGGATTTACTAAAATTAGAGCGACTTTACTTTCGATGGAATTGAGCCAAAACGGACTCAATTGACCGTAAAGATGAACCAAATTTGCACCCTCTACATGCAATCTGGAAATCTTACACAATAGGATAGAATGAACTGGCAAAATTGACGAAAATTTGCATTCAGTGCGAATTCTATGGATTTTCATGTCTCGCTTCCTTGTCGGGATTGATGAGAAGTTTTTAAAAGTTGTGAAAGGAATTGCAATACTCGTTTTAGTCTACATAATAAATAACTTTCCAGAGCCCGGACCACCGTTGAATTCAAGAGGTTCAGTACATCTAAGTTTTGGTTTTATTTTGCTGTCGAGAGTTGTAAACACACAGAACTTTGACACCTATTCTCAAAGACTGGTTGAGTGCAAGTTCAACATTGAGTTATATTCCGAAAACCTGGCGTCAAGTATAGTTTTTCATTTATTCCAAAGGATAAAATTTCAGTAGAATCGTTCAGACCACCTAGTTTATCATCTAGCTGTCACGTTTTTTCCGTATTTTTTGTGTGATGAAATTTATACTTATTAGATTCTCAATAATAACCGTCGCGTGTGATTGTGGATGCTGTGTTTATCACCAGAGTCATACCCAAGTAACACGAAATGTTTAACTGTATGCATTTTTGCTTTAATGTGACAAATAATAATGTTGCCGTTTCGGTGATTGAAAACTATTTTGGATACTACTATAGAATTGAAACAGCGCAGAAGGTGGAGCCTATGAAACATAATTTAAGTTCGACAATGGTCATAAACAAAAAAATCTTGCACTTCAGTAAAACAAAGCATAGTCGGTTTTCAAAAATGAAGTCATGTACTAGGTTTGAACCATAAACTCTATGCTTAGAAGATTGGTCTTCTTACCACTCGACCATTTCAACATGTGAGAAATGGAACAATTAGAATGTCCTTAAACCATAACATCGTTATTTAAATCAGCGCCCATGTGATAGGTGAAATTGTTACTCTTTTTAACATAAGAGAATTCAGGAGTAGGGAAGTTAATAAATCAAAGTAAATTAAATGGATTTCCAATACTTTCATGATCGGTCGATTACACTTCAGTTTTTGCGTCATCATACAAGCAATTGTACCCGGGCTTCAAATGGTGAGTTGACAACTTGGCAGGAGGGTTCCTCCTTCACTAGTTCCTACCTCACGCCTCCACGAGTCATATGATCACAAAAGACTGCCAGCTGAAACATGGAGACGCTGGTTGGCGTAGCCTGGGCAATGTTGTCAATCTGACAATAGCGAAGTGAGGGCGTGCGACCGGTAAATCATAGCATAATTTTCCATTATCATATCTTTCAGGTCTACCAGGTCATCAGGTATTATAAAATAATTTAAAATTTAAAATTCATTTTTTTTCTCATGTCATACATTGTTTAAATTTTATGGTTCATAATGGATGCGGAAGATTGTCTATAATTGCAACAAAACAGCAGTCGGCACAGATTTTATTTTCAGTTTATATTATAATATTCCTTGACTATATATATTATCATATAGGACATTGTTTATTCATAACCATTATCAATCTTCTTTATCATCATCATTATCATTTTGATCATTCCTGGTGTTTTCAGGATTTATATTTAAACATTTTTTTTTTTTTTTTATAATTTCACCTAATAGGTTATATATACTTTTAATTATTATGTCTTATATGTCCAATTATCATTATGATTTAGAAGTATATAGTGCCTTGAATAAAAGAAGCTGCAACGGAATCTATGGTATGCTTTCCACTTATTACCTAATGTATTTTTCAATTCCGGTTTGCAAATGGACCTTTTCCAAATCTGAGCTGTTTGCCATTCGGATTGTGTCTGATGTTACAGTTCAATTTTTGTCAGTACCGTATCATAATTCACAGTCTCATTATATTTGATGATATTGTTGTATTGATTTTACTTCATAGATGATTCAAAAATTGCTTTTTGATTTTTTTATGTCCATTTGTCTTTAACTCCCTGTCAATAAAAACTTCTCTGTTTTCCTTACACAGGATCAATAATTATTAGGCCAGCAAAAATAAAAGCGTATTGCTGTAATAAAAATGAACACCAAGCAGCAAATAATGAACATGGCAACAGTAAATTAAAATGTATAAATGTAATTTTTGTAAAATTTAACAAACTCTTTTAGGATACCTTAAATTAAGATTTTGGGAAATTGCTGCTATCGCTAAAAACGAACGAAAGCGTGCTTAAGCGCGAAAGCACAGAACCCTCCATAAAACATGCATTTGAAACATCATTTGCGCGTTGAATAGAACTAAAATCCTGTGTTACTGATTATCCGGGTGAGCTCTATCCATTTAACTGATTTATTTGCCGTTTTCCTAAAAGAAACGATAATTAGTTGTCGAAAAATGCAATATTGACAAGCTTGATCTACAAGAAGTGTATTAACGATTACGTGGATGCAAAGAGGAAGACTGCTTCTTTAGTCATGAAGCAATTATACACTTGGACGTCACCTTATTCCGAGACATCTTTTGATTCGAACTTTTTCGGTTATTCAGATTACCATAACAGGTTAGGGTAGCAAATTGGACGTGCATTTTCTTCCGTTGTGTTTTCCGATTTTCTAACATAATTATTATCGGAGTAATTCATGTTTGACCCGTAACTGTATCGCCACCGTAGCCATTCTTGGCTCAACCGGCTTGTACATGTCTATCAAACTCAACTCCAGGACTCTGGAAAATCCCTCCGGACACTCGGTATCCTACAAACACCGATGTTCGGCAAACTTCTCTTGGTAAACCAGTTCCATTACCGACATGGCATTGCTGTAGATAAAGTTCCACAGTTGGAGGAGTTAAGTTCGAGATACGTTTTGATAATAAACCAATAGCTTACAATTTAAACCATTGTCGAAGTTGTTCTGGTGATTTGCGGCATTGAAAGGACTTGATGTCGTTGATCCAAAATTTGAGAGTACGTAGCTTGGCTCGGCTGTGGTAGGGGAGATGCTAGGGGCGAAATTCTCTGTTGTCGGTGGGTGAATTGAAAGGCAGCACGTTGACGGGGCGATGGAGTTTTCCGAGCCGGCGGAACTGGCGCGCAGATACGATGCTACTTTCGTTCACCTGCAATGCCATATGGGGCAAGCTTGGCCGTTTTGGATAGGCGTCATTTAGGTACCGCGGAAAAGGCAGAACGCTAACTAGTTGGACCTCACAAGAGATTTTCAGACAATTGAGAGTTGGTCCATAATCAGCAAAGGTCACACTAATTTTTCTTCCCTATTCCCAACTGATTGCAAGGATGTGGCCGGCGCCGTTATTGATTATTAAAGAAATTGAGTCACTGAAGCGTGTGCAGTGAAAATGGTCGGTTACTCCCAGCCCCATTCAGTTGATCCATTGTGCAATTTCACTGATTCTGATCAATCACGGAGTAGCAACCATTGATACGTGCAGTCAGTCAAGCTAAGCTAAGCTATTATAAAGCTCAATTCAAAGTAAATCTGGAAGCACGATTTATTCCACCACTGTATCCCTGGTGGTTGGAACAAAAAATGTTTGACAGGCATTTGTTGATGTTTCATTGACACTGGTTTTTTTGATTGATCGACGCATCTCGTGGCAAGATCTTGTTAGACTAAAGCGACGCTTCTTTTACAGCAATATTTAAGGAACGGACATGTCAATAATTCTGAGAAGTACGCATTTAAGGATCGATTTCTCCTTTGTCAAAATTTAAAAAAATATTCCCAAAATAGGAAAACAATTTTAATCATGCCTATAAATTTAAGTGCACAAAGTTGGTTTGTTATGGATCATTTTAGAAGTATATGGCTAGTATATGGATCATTGGCAATTTATTTATGGTATTTCAGTTCACAAAGGCTACAATATGTGGATCAATTTTACAAGTTTAAGGAATGTTATTGTACGTGTTTTTGAACATTTATAATGTGTTTACGGGTAATCCGTACAATTTTATTGATCATTCCCCAGATATTGACACGAAACATTTTTGACATTTAATTGCTAATCTATCGATTGTACTTGCCACACAATCATACTAATGCAAAAATAATACCTGGCATCGAAAGCTCTCAATCAATAACTGTGGAGAGCAAGCAATAAGATAATTGTGAAAGCAATAAGCTTGAAATGCTAAAGAAGAATAAGAAATTTGAGAAAAAATGTTCTTCACGCTAAAAAAATGTGAATTCTAGTTTCAGTTCGGGTCACTCAAAATGACCCTAATGTGGAATAATTCAAAATATGAGTTGAGTTTAATCAGTCGTGGTTTACGCTACAACTCAAATTCGGCGTGAGTGCCTCTGCAATCCGTGTGATCGATCATGCTGAATTTGGACGCTAACGGACCATTGTGGTTCCAATTATAGCGTGGTCTCTTTTCTGCTTTTAAACAATTTGAGGCTGATTTATAGTTCTTAATGGGGTCCGAATTGGACCAGCCTCCCCTACTTCTGATGGGTACATTACTCCTCAAATGAAACTAGATTTGTAAACATGGTTATCATGAATTTATAAGAAATAAGTTTGATAACTTCAATGAAATGATTCCCGCAGATATTTTGAAGTGATGGAAAATGATGCTCATTCCATGTGTGTAAAAAAAAACTTGAAATTTTCAAAAAAATGTAACTTAAAAACGGCTCGATGAACATTTTTTTATTTTTTGATATGTTATGTTAAAATGTTCTAATTTTTATAAAAAAATATAAAAATAAATAGTCGTTGTGGTCCAACATTTCAAAAATCATGAAAAACAAATATTTTGACCATTTTAGCAAATTTGAGTACATTAAAAATTTATTTTAATATTTTTAGTAACAAGCTTTCTATTCATAAAAAAACATTGCAAATCGATACTATGGTTCAAAAGTTATAATATTTTAAAAATAAAAAAAATCGAAAAATGTCGATTTTTCTGGTAACCCTATATTGAACAT
>JASCZW010014742.1:0-22198 GCA_034211315.2 Aedes japonicus
TATTTTGTATTATTTCGATTCTTGGGTACATCCACAATTTTTATTTAACTGAATTAGGGAACGTCCATTAATTATGTCACGCAAAAAGTGACCTTAAAAATATGGAAGAAGTTCACAGGAAGTTCTGGAGCCACTTTGCAAGATAGAGGCAATTTAATATAGATGTAGAGAAAAACATGTAAAAGTATTTCTTTAAGGGAACTCAAGAAAGTTACTAGAAATCCTGTATCGAAAATTACAATCAAAAAATGTTTGCGATTTAGAAATATATTAAAAGATTCCTAAATCACTTTTACACCCAGACAAAAAAGCAAGGTTGTAATGTAATTTCGCATGATTTTGTTTCATTTCTCGTAATGGATCGCAACTTGGAGAACAAATGCAACATTGGTCGTGGGTTAAAAAGCAACACATCAACTCGCTTTGAAAATTTCAATGTGTGCGTGAGATTGCACCGCGTATTAAGTCGTTGAGTATGATACTGGAGTCCGGAAGTTCAATGGATTATAGAAAAACCAACACGATTCGCAACCAAGATTCGAACCGTAGCCGCCAGCGTCATGGCTCTAAAAGGTGTCCACAGTTAAATTGCATCACTTTCAATAAGCTGTAACATTTCGCTCTTTGGGTTGATTTCAACGAAATTTTGGGTGGAATGACCTCAGCGTGTATTGTTACGAAAACATTTTGCACACGCACCTCGACCACCCACTTCTTTCGCACCGAGCCATCGGAAAGATGTTGAAAATTCACCAGTCTACATACAGTGTCTCGTGCCATAAAACATTTCGGGGAACGTTTAACTGTCGATCGGAAGAAGACGATTGGTAGAAAAAGTGTTCCGTACTGTGTGAAGGATCACAAGCGAGTGGTTGCTGCCTTTAAACGCAAACCCAACTGTTCCGTTCGGGATGTCGCGGAAAAGCTGCACTTGACCAAAAGTTTCGTGCAGAAAGCTAAGTAACGAGCCGGGCTCCGCTAATTCAAAGCTCAGAAAGCTCCAAACCGCAATGAAAAACAGAATAGCACAGCTGAAACACAGTCAACAGTATGTGACTACGAAACTGTACAGTATTACAGTACCCAGCAAACACAAGATCGTATATGATAGAGAATAAGAGTGTAAAGTGGAGGCGATATTCGATATCGTACAAGTTCGATGTTCCAGAATCTCTCAGGAAACAGCAAGTGTCAAAGTTTCCCAATTGGCAGGGGATTTGTTCGTGTGGTAAACGGAGCAAGCCTTTCGTGACAACTTCAACTGTAAATGGTCAAATATACATGAATGGCTGCTTCCGTTTCTCAAAACAAACCACGTTCCTACATTTTTTTGGCCGGACCTAGACTCTTGTCACTATTCCAAGGATGTTCTGGAGCGGTACAAGACGAATGGTGTCAATTTCGTTCCGAAGGATCTTAATCTCCCAAATTCTCCAAAATATCGGGCTATAATGAAGCACGGGAAAAATATTGGGCTATTATGAAGCATGAACTTCGTAAGCATCCTAAAGTTGTCACAACAGAACAGGAAATGTTAAAGGCATGGTTGAAAGCGGAAAAAAAATTCGGTGCAAGCGTTGTACAAAATCTTATGCGTGGTATTAAGAAGAAAGTTTGGGCTTTTGGATTTGGTAAAGAAATACAGTGAAATAAAAATAACTAGACCAAGATTATACATTGTATTCTTTCCCTGAATATTTCATGACAGTCTGTTTAGTGACTTGTTTTTTGAGGACGAGTTTCAAGTGATGCAATGTAACTGTGGACACCCTTTAGATAATAACCATTCAGCCACTAAAATAAGTTGAAATGAATGGAATAAAAGCCCTACAGTTGCTTCGATTGTCGAGTCACTCAGCGATACAGCAATGAAGCCATTGTGGATCATGATGGGCAAAATTGTCTTTTCTGAATATTGCGGATTTCTAAGGATGAATGCAAAAACTGCAATTGAATTTTTGGCCACCTTTTTAACTCTCACCAGGAAGCAGCTTTGTTATTTTTTTCTGTGCTAAGTTGATCACTCGCGCGCCGGTGAACAACAGATAACCGAAACAGTACGCAACGTTCCATGCCCGATAGCAAAATAGTGCGCAATTATGCATCGACACAACCGGTCACAGCCGCTGCTCGAAGTAAACTCTCTTTTCGTAAACTTACAAATTTGACAACTGAATACTAAAAACTATTTTTCTGCTGTAACTAATATCTGCATCAATCAAGTCGAAGCTTCTAAAAAATGATCTACGCTAGTCCGTAGATGCATTGCGTGCCTTCTGGCAACTTTATGCTTCTTCCTTTGGTATCCAATCACCAACAAGGGGAGACTTGGTCATTTACCAAATGATTTCTTTATTTCCAATCCGCTCAACCAATCGATATATTTTGTGATATAGGGGACGGATTATTATAATTTGAGATAACTCAATGCAGACTTTTTCCAATTTGGCAGATCGACAGCCAATCGGTGATAACCCGTCTAGTTCCTCATAGCAAGATGCTTAGAGGTGGACCAGAAAATTCGATGCGCTATCTCCCCCCATCCGACGCTTAAAATACAGAAGTTCAATTTATTTTGTTTATTAGCATCACCTGGAGGTTGAATTCAATCAAGACATTATCAGATAACCGTCAATCGGCTAGATAAATATTCCGAAGATTCTAGCTAGAACTCATCAGATCCTTGAAAAAATGAAGTTATTTTTTTGCTCACTAACACTAGTCGTTTAGTTAAATATCTATTGTAATGTAGCTCTTGATCATAAAAAAAACAAATTCTCGAAGATTTCGTCTCATCAAATACTTACGATACAAAGGTTCAAAGCATTAGCGACACTAGCGACACCAGATGTAATGGTGGTTCTAGTTTGCATGAATGTGCTAAGGGTTTCAAGAATTTAACGTCTGAATCTTTGTTTACAAAATCAGATACGTTTGTTTGAATAAGTTTCGGCAGTCAAGGAAATCCTAGAATGATGAGTGACCACCCCGATGATCATATGTGATGACTGACTAGACACAAACTCTAGAGTGTTCATAGAGTTCTTCTAATCAACTGCATAAGTTTCATAAAGCCATAATTATATCTCCTGATTTTACACGTCCAATGTGGCTTTTGCCAGTACTTGACGTTACTGGTAAGTGAAAATAACTATATTTTTCTATCACTGTCTACTCAACATTAAGTTCTGATTTGGTCTCTTTTTGATTCCTTTCTGGGATATTTTTTGTCTCTTTTACCAGGCAGATGCCTCTAAAGTTCCTTTTGTATAGACACTCAGTTGCTACTAACCTTGCTAATTCACAAATACTTATTCGAGGTCATTTCGCTGGTGTGCCTCATTCGAAGCAACTTCCGGAGGAGTGGCTCTGGCCAACGCGGTGCTTCAATTAGGACATTACGGATCTAGAGATCTCCGTTGGAGATTTGATCATACAAACACAATATGTACGTGGAAAGAGCTCTTCCGGTCGAACCAGATCAAGTCATCTTCAGGTAGCTTGTCATGGTAGGCACGAATGCGATCGAAAGTTGTTTGCATACAAGTGGAGCCGCTACAAATGATGTCATGCTGGCTGGCGTTTGGAGCCGTCGGCCATCGGGAGGAATACCTACATATGTTATCGTGGGACTACGCAGCACTGCAACTACTCACTCTTCACGAAGGGGCAATCCTACGAAAATAAGCATACGAACACGACAAGTGGGGCCGCAAAAAATAAACACTCCGTTTTTACACCCAAATGAGTAGGTTGCAGCAAGCAGCCGAGATTTTCAAACTCCACGCCGATAGATCAATGGGTAGGATGTGCGCGGTACCTCTCTCTCCGGTTTCCTCACGTTCCCAAAGTTCATCGTCGGTATACATACATACTTGTTGCACTAGAGTACTTGCGGCACCAGCAACAGCACTCTCTGAGGTGCTAAAACGTTGGACCTTGAACGAGAGTTTGCCGCGATCGAACTAGACCCGAGATGACAATTTATGCAGCGCCGTACAACAAGCCTTCAGAATTGAAAATTAATTCGTTATATAAGAGAAAAACTAAAGACAGCAACGTGCAGCAAGCTGCAGCAACGATCTCCGATGAGAGCTGTTGACACCGAGGTACGGTTAAGAATAAACAATAGCACAATAATTGTGGCGCCAAAATATCCGTATAAATTAAAAGTCAATAAATTAAGCGATTCTGGGCGCAAAAAAGAAGTGTGGCGGGCAATTAGTAGGTGCCGCACCTTAGATCTACGACCTACGACAGGGGGAATTCACTCGACTGGAACGGACGCCAGCAATAATGGTGCCTGCTGCATATTCCGGTCGTTTCGTTCGGGAGAACTAAGTGAGCGTGAAATTCGATGCTCTAGCGCACCAGTCAAGTGCTGTTTCGATTGAAAGGGGACAATTAGAAGACTTGGGCTGTTGGAGATCTAGGTGCCTAGGTCGCGCCGATCGGATCGCGAATATTCATTATGTGCATTGAAAATTGGGCGCGTCACTGCCTCTCGATGATTAAATTATTGGTTCGCAGCAGGGCAACCTTGCAGTTGGCTTGGCTTGTTGTGACAGGTACATTGGTTTGTAGGATTGTTGCTGCATACGAGTTGGGATTGATGGAGTGATCACTGTAGTTGTGGCTGTTGAGCTAACAGTTCTAATGCAATGATTTAGAGGGGGCATTATTGCTAGCCGTTTTCGTTTAATTGTAATTATCTTCGATTTTAAAAGCATGTTATGAGCGGAGATAAGTATCCGTTGAACAATGCGTCGATCTTAAATTATAGTACATTGTTCGGCAAAGGAAACAAACAACTTAATCGAAGACTAAAATGTTCCGTGATATTTTGTAATGATCTTCCTTTTTATTCACGCTGTTATGCTGTTAGTCCGAGCTCGTGAAAAAAATATCAAGTAATGTTATTTAATGCTATTTAGCACCGCTCGGAGTGACCTTGAAAGTAAATGGATGAACCAAACTACTTCTACTAAAATATCAGAAGTAAAAAGTGTTGTTCACCGCGCGAGCCATGGAGCCAAGGTAGATTTTCTATCAGTTGCTGCAGTGCATTGCTTTATTTTCTTCTTTTGGTGATGGTGAACTGTGTAGTTTGTTTCTGCAGTGCAGTGATGAATTACTAAATTTTAAGTGTGAAATAGTGAATTTTGTGCCGTAATATAACTTCCATCGTGCACATAAAGTGTTGTTTTAACCAGATCAGCTGGAGACGATTGGTCTCCCGTGCTGGTTTTCATTTAATTTTGAGAATTTTTGCCCCGGTGATATTTTTTTTTTAATAATCATTTATTTGTACAGGCTCAATCGAATTAACTTTACAGAGCCAAATTTTCATACTTTTATACATCATTTATCTTAAAACTAAAGTTAGGAGGTTAGAGCCGATTACTCGCGGCCGTCTCGAGGTTAATAGGAATTACAAATTACGGATGGCAAAGAGGGTGAGAATTCAAAGTATGGTTCACATAACACATAAAATTTAAATTCTAAATTATCTTATAACTATACAATTTATGGTTTTCTTTTGACTTGAACATTTTTTGAAAAAGAAAAAACACACACACATACACAGATAAAAAAAACTTAAACTAAACATTCAAGTTAAACTAACTACAATCTAAGGCTAATGTTAGTCAAAAATACATAAATGAGTTTCATGTACTCCAAATCACGTACAGCCAAAATATCTCCAATTGGCACATTGGGTTGTCTACCTCGAGCCCGAAGGGAATCATAAAGCTCAGATCTGACTCCACAATGTTCAGCACAAGACCACATAACGTGATCTGCGTCCTGATAGCCTTGTCCACACTCACAGAGATTGCTGTCGCTCAGCCCAACCCGGTATAAATGAGCGTTCAAAGAATAATGATTAGACATGAGCCGAGACATGACACGAATGAAGTCTCGGCCCACATCCATCCCCCTAAACCAAGATTTCTTCGACACATTTGGGATAATAGAATGTTGCCATCGCCCCAAATCTCCTTTACTCCATTTATACTGCCAGCTACCGAGTGACTGTTGACGAAAAATAGGAAAAAATTCGTTGAAGGCGATTTGTCGATCACAAATATCGCCTTCCATAGCGCCCACCTTTGCAAGCGAGTCCGCTTTCTCATTGCCCGGAATTGAACAATGGGATGGGACCCATACAAAGGTGATGATAAAAGAACGCGAAGATAAAGCACTTAGAAGCTCCTGTATGTTCATGAGAAAATACGAGGAGTGCTTTACCGGCCTCAATGAGTGAATATCCTCTATAGAACTGAGACTATCCGTGAAAATGAAGTACTGATCCGGTGTTAATGAGGCAACAATTTCTAGCGTAAAATGTATTGCCGCTAATTCAGCGACATATACGGACCAAGGAGCTTGAAGTTTACGGTTGGCGCTATAAATTTCATTAAATATTCCAAAGCCTGCTGACTCCTCTATCAATGATCCGTCAGTGAAAAACGATTTAGTGGAATCAACTTGGCCAAACTTTGCAGCAAATATCACCGGAGCAATCATATGACGATGATGCTCTGGGATTCTTCTGGGAGCTCCTGTTTCATGGATAAATCAAAATGAACCGAATTGTCGAAATCGGGAAGCAAACACGATTGGAAATGTTCGGCAAAGGGCTGACATCCTGTGTTATGTACAAATGGTACAAGGTCATGAAGCGGGGTTGAGGATTCAACTCAAGGAGCTTCTCAAAATTTTCGATCACCTGAGGGTTCATAACTTCACCCCTGGTGAGGAGCCGGAGAGATAATTCTGACAACCGATCCGAGAGTGGCAACATGCCAGCCAGCACTTCAAGACTCATGGTGTGAGTCGAGTGCATGCAACCTAACGCGATACGGAGACACCGATATTGAATACGTTCCAGTTTGATGATGTGCCGAGCCGCTGACTGAAAACAAAAACTACCGTATTCCATAACCGACAAAATCGTTGTCCGGAACAACGTTAGAAGATCTTGTGGATGAGCTCCCACCAGGTCCCAGTAATTGTGCAGAGAAAGTTTACCCTCTGCTGGCACTTTCGCTTCACATACTCAATTCACAGACTCCAAGATATTTAAATGACATAGAATGAGTTATCGGCTTACCCCAAATTTGAAGCTTCGGTTGTGCTGGGTTATGCTTCCTAGAAAAAACTACCAACTCAGTTTTCTCCGTAGAGAATTCGATACCTAGCTCTAAAGCCCAAGTAGACAAATTGTCCAAGGTATCCTGTAGGGGTCCTTGCAGATCGACCCCACTGGGTCCCGTGACAGACACTACACCGTCATCTGCAAGTTGTCTCAACGTACAGTTGTCACTTAGACAACCGTCAATGTCTTTGACATAAAAATTATACAAAAGGGGGCTTAAACATGATCCCTGGGGGAGACCCATGTAGCTAAATCGTGAAGCTGTAGAGGTTCCATGAGAAAATATAATTTTTTTTACAACTCGTTTCTATTTTCCTTTCTTTTCATTACTGTTGTTGTTTTCGTTCTTCTGACATTTCTTCTCTGCCGCCGCTGCTCGGACGTATCGGGACTCACTATTCGACCCGTAATGCTTGCGTGGTGGGTTTGCCAACGCCCCTCTCCTACCTCCGTCCTGAGATAGTTATTTCAACGTTTCCGGCAAAAGCACATCGCATTTAGTGGAGACATAAAGGAAATGTTTCACCAATTTCTGATCCGGCAGAGGGATAAACAGGCACAAAGGTTCATATTTCGAGAACGGCCTGGACAACCTCCGCAGATTTTCGTTTTGGATGTAGCCACGTTTGGCGCGGCGTGCTCTCCGTGCAAAAAACAGAAATGCAGAGGAGTACGTGGACGTGTTCCCTGATGCAGCCAAAGCCATAATCGAAAACCACTATGTCGATGATTATCTGGACAGTGCTGATACGGTAGATGAAGCGGTAAAGTTGATTAATGAGGTGAAACATGTGCATTCGAAAGCTGGGATGGAGATTCGGAACTTTTCATCGAATTCTGCCGCTGTGCTTGATCACGTCAGTGAGACTAGCAAAGTTCAGCAGAAGTCACTTAACCTGGATTCGGGCGTAGAGAGGGTACTCGGTATGGTCTGGAGGCCATCTGAAGACGTGTTCAGTTTGGAAATCAGTCTTAAGGAGGAGGTTCGGAACATTGTGGAGAGTTAGGATGCACCCACTAAACGCCAAGTCCTACGGACGATCATGTCGTTGTTTGATCCGTTAGGACTAGTAGCACACTGCTCGATCCACGGGAAGATAGTCATGCTGCGCATCTGAAGGACTGGATAAGGCTGGGACGTGCCAATCAATGGCGAAATACAGGAAGATTGGCGCCAGTGGATTGGATTGCTGGTTAAGATAAGCGAAGTCAGTGTACCAAGATGTTTCTTTGCAGGGACCGTGGCTACGCTGGAGGGTTCCCAAATTCATATCTTTGTCGATGCCTGCGTCGCGTATCTTCGGAGTATAAGCAATGGAATTCCAATATGCACGTGGATAGCCGCAAAGACCAAGGTTGCCCCATTGAAACCTCTCTCGATTCCGAGGCTTGAGCTGCAAGTAGCTTTAATCAGATCACGACTGTTCGAAAGCATTTGCAAGGCGCTATCTGTACCAGTGTCCGCCCGAGTCATGTGGTCCGACTCCACGACCGTCCTCGCTTGGTTGAAATCTGAAACCCGACGTTATCATCAGTTCGTCGGCTTCCGGGTAGGAGAAATTCTGAGCACGACCACCGTGGAAGAATGGCGTAAGGTACAAGTGAAAGTGAACGTTGCAGATCAAGCGACAAAGTGGAGAGACGGACTCAGTTTCAAACCCGATGACTGGCTGTATGTAGGGCCGGCCTTTCTAATGGAGCCAAGCGAGAACTGGCGAAAGGAAAATTCGAAGGAGTATTCGACAGTAGAGGATTTACGGGCGGTCTTCTTACATCATCGAGATATGCCACCACCGATCATGTATGTTCAACGGTACTCCAAGTGATCGAGGCTTCAGCGGACGGCAGCATACGTTATAAGAGCGACGACGGTGTTCCTGGGTCTGAACGCTCAAGGTCCACTCACGCAAGAAGACCTACTGAAGGCTGAAACTCTGATCTGGAAACTGGTACAGAAGCAAGAATATCCGGATGAAAACGCCACGCTTAGCTATAGCGTAGAGCACCCAAACGCTGAACCGAAGCAGATCGGTATATCGAGCGCATTGTATCAGCTGTCACCGATAATGGACGAAGATGGGGTCCTTCGGATGAATAGCTGTATAATAGCTGCGCCACTAGTATCCAGAGACTTGAGGTATCCGATCATCATTCCAAAGGACCATCGGGTGACGGAATCGTTAGTGGAAAGCTCGTTGCTAAGCACAGCTTCGCATGGTAGTTGCTAAGATAGTCAAACGGTGTCAACATTGTCGGATGCAGAAGGCAATACCTCAGGTTTCGATCATGGCGCCACTGCCTGAAACCCGTCTGACTGCTTTCGTACGGCCATTTACACACACTGCGGTGGACTACTTTGGTCCCGTTTTCGTCAAGCAAGGGCGCAGCTTGGTCAAGCGTTGGGTAGCGCTTTTTACATGTATGTCGATCAGACCAGTGCACCTCGAGATTGTCCACAGCCTGTCCACTCAAGAGGTTCGTGGCGCGCAGGGGATTCTAAAAGAGCAACTCAAGACAATCAACGAGTGCTGCGCTGCTACATTCACTAATACAAATACAAGATGGTTATTCAATCCACCACTGGCGCCCCACATGGCAGGATCATGGGAGCGCATGGTTAGATCGGTGGGCAGACCATCCACATCACCCCAACGACGAAGTTTTGGAAACTGTGGCACTTGAAGCTGAGTCCATCGTCAACTCGAGACCACTAACATACATTCCGTTGAATCACGCGGAACAGGAGGCTCTTACGCCGAACCACTTCTTGTTCTAAGGAACACAAGGAGTCAATCAACCCAGCCGGGATCTGGTACAGGACTACGCGACCCTCCGAGACAGCTGGAAGCTGGCCCAATACCTAGTTGACATGTTCTGGGCTCGATGGGTACGTGAATACTTGCCCACGCTAACCCGACGTACCAAGTGGTTCCAACCAGTAGAACCATTAAAGCCCGGTGACTTAGTGATCGTGGTCGGCGAAGGTAAGCGCAACGGTTGGCTGCGGGGGCGAATTACTGATGTTGTGTCAGGGAAGGATGGACAAGTCCCAAGAGCTGAAGTGAGCACTGCCAGGGGGTTGGTCATCCGTCTAACAGTTGGCACTGTTAGACGTTCGTGAGACATCTAGAAAGCAGGCAGAAGATTGTTCGAGCGAACCGGAACTACACGGGCGGGGGGATGTTGGCAAACCCACCGTGCAAGCGTTACTGGTCGAAAAGTGAGCCCCGGGTACGCCCTATACGTTTGCGCAGTCAAGCATAACGGCAGCTGTCATGTAGTTCAATCCATCCGAGCAGCGGCGATAGAGGAGAAATGTCAGAAGAACGAAAACAACAACAGTAATGAAAAGAAAGGAAAATAGAAACGAGTTGAAAAAAATTTATAAACTATTGAAGAAAGAAGTCAAGTTTAATCGTGATTTTGCCACGAGGAAAAGTTAATTTAGCAGTTTAAAGGAAGGAAAGAAGTTTGTAAAGGAAGATTGTATTGCGGAGGTGAGGAAAATAATATTTAAAAATAAATGTGAAATGTATACTAACAGAAGAATTCTAGATATACCCAACGTGTGTAATCCATTACTTATTAGCAAATTCGTGAGGCAACGAGAACACCAAAATGTAAGTTTTTTCCTTTATCATTAAGTTCCAACTAACGGAAAATACATTTTCAACTTTGAAGCTGTGCAACACTGCTATTAAAGAGGTGTTTCCTTTTGTCCCGCAAAATAGAGATTCTTCCCGAACAAAGGCTTTTGAGTTTAATGAACCCTAAACAGTAGAAAATGGAAACGCCCAATACCGTCGGACGATTGATTTGCGAGTGAGTAATCTGCTTGAATCACTTGAAGCTGTGCCCTACTGCACTGCACATGATTCAACTAAATCTTAGAACGCATACCAGTCCATCTATTTATCAATCAATTTACAGCCACTCGTGCGCTCATTTTACCACCATAAACCACACACATTGCAAACCCATGAAGTGCCACTCTGCTCACTTGGGGAATCTCCTCAGCACCCACTTGAACCCAAATTCCTCACGAGCATACGTAAGCCACACATGTTATTAGCGGTCAAATGTTCTTTTTTGTGACTTCCAACAGTCCTCCGCAATCCGAGCAAAAACAACGACCCACCTCAAATTCTCCTCTCGTCGGATAGTCGTTTGTTGCATCACGATCTGCAGTAATCCCCCTCTGGCACCCGGTAGCCTACATAGTAGTGGTGGTAGCTGACGGACGGACGGACCACGCGCTTAATTGCCAATAAACCCTTCCAAGGTCGCCTCTCGTGCACTCGGTCAGTCAGACCTGCGCAAACCTGGTCAAAAGGCGATTATTATTTAGCATTACCCAGGCGCTCGCTGACACCCTCCAGGTATTCATTTTCCTTACGTTTTTTGATAACTCTATTATGGGTGTCGTGCATGTGTGACTGCTTTGCTTCGGAGTTCGGTTCGGTCCGGTGGATGAATAGCGCAGGATTATTTCTATGCGATTCACCCGTAAGACATAAGCGATGGAGGGCAAGAGGGGCTGACGGTGATTTATCTAGGCGCCATTGTAAACGTCGCAGATTAAGCCTGGCTGATCGGAAGCTCGGCAATAAACATCTCGTAAGAAATATTGTGAGAAGAAGAAACGCGTAAAATGATTGAACCTTATATTTAACCTAATTGATTAATGAATGTGCATCGAGGGGCAGTCAATCGGCCACGTCTGGTATGGTGCGTTTTTCGTTTTCTGGTGACCCTGCGAGAGCATCAGCCATCTAGGCGATGTTTACGTTTTTATTTTCTGCGCCTTTTTGATATACAAGGCAGCAACAGCAAACAATGCCCCGGAGTTAGCCACTTTGGAATTTTAAATTGTTGAGGAATTTTGTATGACTGATTGGAAAATAATTGGCGCAGAGGCTTGGACAGGAGGAAAATGCATATGCAAATGGTTGCATGTTTAACGTTTAGTGAATAGCTGTTGTTAGTTTTAAGTTGAGGTAATAATGATTCGGAGAATGCAACCTTCAAATAAGGTGGTATTGACAATTTTCGTTTGGTCAAGGTCGTTCAAAATTATAGCCGTTGTGGGATTTATTGGACACTTTCAAAAATTTTGATTTCGGTTAAAAAGATTGCAGACGTTATGTTTCGTTTATGGCTATGAAGAATTTTGTATGACTGGTGGATTTCGAGGTCGCGGAGAATTATTTATTGAAAGTTGGCTTGAGTTATCGTTGTTTGAAAGTTTGCGTGAGTTTTGGAAACTTGTTTCTACGAATAGTAAAGCATTTGTGTGGTCTTACTTGCAGCTGGTAACATTGAGTTTTGTTCCTCACACGCCTAATTTTTCTAGGAAATTCGTTCATATACTAATCGTTTTCCACATATTCAATTCTTCTCCGCTAGCTAATTTTTTCATTCCGGCAATCATTTTAGTACTCTCAACAATCTAAATACTTTTCGTTGATTGTCAACTTATTTTTTTCCAAAATTCGGTTGAGATTAGTTCAATAGCTCGCCTAATTTAAAAATTTTTCACCCTAATTTCTCTGATTTTCTAATATATTTCTATAATACCATATGTTGAGATGAAGGGAGGGACCATCTGAGTACTCGATTGATAGGTAAAAATGGATGAGATTGCGGTTGCTTATATTCAAGTGGCTTATATTAACACAAACCGAAGGAACTAAATTATTGCATAGTGAATTATAATGTTTTCATTATGGAATGGCTAGTAAATCATATATGAACATCACTTAAGTGTTTCAAAGCAGCTTTATTTTAATTTGTTTTCTGAAACTTTGAACGCATCTGGCAATGCCTCAATTCATAAAATAAGAAAAAAAACCGTACAAAGACTGCATTTAGTAAAACATCCATCGAATGCGACGAAGTTGCATCCATGAATATATCCAATTTGGTGCTTATAGACCGACATTAAATCCATATCCCTCGAATGTTTCTGACTTTATAACAAGAGTTGTGTAACTTTTCATGATACATACTACCAAATGTCTTATCAAACTTATCTTAGCAAGTTCTACAACCAGCTGAATCTAGCTTACAGCTTAAAAACTGTATGAGTTATGAGCAAAAATGTAATCGATGGTTGCATAATAGGCTGAGTCAAGGGACACATACTCTAGTTCAAATCTTATGATGAGTTCATTCTTCACATTTGCATTAGCATTGACGTTTGGGCACCTTATGGATGGAGCTACGATGAAGGAATAATTTGTTGAAGAAGTTGCATGTAACCATGAAAGGAACCATTTACTGATACGTTCCTTCACGCAATGATCTCCATGAAGACACCCACTCCTCGATCGCTCACCTGGCCACGTTCATTCAACCGATGGAGATAGAAAGGACTTGGTATCTACCTTAACAAGACGCAGGAAACTCACTCAGTCTTCTGTAGATATCAAAGGAAAAGGGAAATGAATAGTCGAAAAGTATAGTTAAACAGAATGCACCAAACAGGGCAAACATTTTTTTAATAAAGGTCGTTGGGAGCATCTAGTCTAAGAAGGTTACGTGATGCTCCATTTCCCCTCAAACGGTTGAGATTTAAACATTTACTGCAGTCCTAGAATCATATGGTTTGTGGTAATAGCGACGTTACTGCAATAGCATTTCGAGTAGTCGATGAATTTCATTTGTTTTGTAAATCTGAGATATTAAAATCAAGGGCGATGATCAAATCAACTCATTATGCTTCTATGATTCCTCGTTTCTTGATACTCATTAGAGATGATGTTGTTTTGAGAAGGAAATAATTTCTCATCACCATGAGGCTCTAGGAGTAGACAGCATTTTTTTGCTAGAACAAAGTTGTTAAGAGAAAGTACTCACGGGAGGCTGTGAAAATTGAATAGAAGTAGTTTGAAATTGAGCGGAGGGCATTGTGAGGTAGTATTTCGAAACAGGAAACACAAACTTTTGCCAAGCATCCCCATACTGGGTAGGTCAAGGCATGATTGAATGCACCACCTTGACTGGCAAAAGTTTGTGCACTTTATCGTGCTCATATACTACCGATAGCTTTTTTTAATAGTTCTAACGAACTGTCTATTTGTACCCCCCAAATCCCCTACATGGGAGAGAAACTATCTCCCGCTCCTTTTGGGTTTATTTTTGGCATACGACTTCTGCTTTACCTCATTAGAGTTTTAGTTTCCAGGACAGCTTTGTTAAAATCGCAAGTGCTCATCAAATATGAAAAAGTCAACTGGATGTATATTTTGAATAGTGTGAATCGCTTAGTCTTACTGTCCTCTATAATTATAATGACAAATTTTAGTAATTGTAACCTTTCGACCGGAGTCTAAAAAATTACACATTTTGTTCTGCATCAAAAGAAACCAATATTTCTTCTTCATTTTATACTAAAAATCATCCCCACCTAGATGAAACGGTCAGACATACTTGTCCCTCTCCTCTGTGGGAGACAAGAGCGAACATACCACTCTTTCTTCTCTTTTTGTTCATGCAGGAGCACTGCACGCAGCACCATACTCACCAGACTTTTCCTTGTTCTGTAGTGTTTGAAATGAACTACGCGGTGAAACTAAATCACTTGCCTCTGAAAGCTACTGGCGAGTTAACTCAGCGCTCTCAAATAAACTGTAGTGAACACAGAGAACCGCACCCCAGAAAACTCTGCAGTGCGTAAACTGGGCAGATACATTGATGTTGATTCTCTAAATTAATAGATTAGCAAGCGCATTTGCGAATGGTTTGTCATTCAGGTTCCGGTTTGGGAATCCTTGGGAATAAAGGATTGCAGATTCTTGTGAAAGAACGTGTACGAAAACATAAGCAATATTATTACCTATGAACATTATCTTGTATATGGTAGGGCTGCAATAGTTGCGGTATCTTTAAATCATTAGGTTTTTATAGTTGTGAATGTAGACTCCATAAGCAACTGTAGGAACCTAATACCTTAGAGTACCTTAGATTATATTGAATTCGTCAAATTTGAACATACCTAATACCAATTTTCTGAAAAAAAAAACAGTTTTAAGGTAGTGCTGAAAGAAAACCAATTATATCTCTTTAACATTAGGCTCTAGAAAATTAGTGCCTTGAGCAACTTTCCTTTAAATTACTTGCTTTACAACTTTTTCGAAGACAACATCCAGTTTTCTTGTAGATGGAAAAAGTGAAAATTTGAAAGTGTAGTTAAGCCCTCATGAAAGGTTAGGCGTGTTTTTTCAAAAGATGCGGAATAATATTTTGAGCAACTCTTCTTAAGACACCTAGTCGATACAATGATGACAAGAGGGTGAACATGTTTTTGACCGTCTTTTTCAGAATGGTGCCACTGTGGGATGGCGAGAATTAAAAGCCAATGTTTTAAAACCAAAAAAATGATCTGCGAAATTTTGAAGTAATAGTATGAGTAGGGATCCCCCCGTTGCGTAATATGTTAAGATGTAGGACATCTTCATTCACAGTTCTTTCTAGATTTGATCGGCGCATTGGTTGAACGTAGTTCCAAAGTCTAGTGAAAAGATATTATTTTGCAGTTGCTAGCCAGTCGAAAAGTTATAGTGTGTGCTCTTTTATCAAGAAAACCATTGTTATAAGTAAGCCTAATCCAACCAATTAAATTTGTAGTCCAGTATCGTGAAAATTTCTAAAGAAATCTATAGTTGTTGAGCCTAGTGAACAATTTTAAAAATTGTGTGGAATTTAGCCTAACCTAAAAAAAAATTGTTCTTAGCTGTAGAATAAGCTTAAATGGTTCCTATCAAAAACCAGCGACACACCAAAAACACACAATAACTCTGTTTTAGGTTCAGGTAACTGTTCGCCACATAAAAGACTAAAATTTTAATCTAGAGTTTATCATTTATTTCATACTAGCTGAACACTGTCCGAGCTTTGTTACGCTTGCAACTAAATTAATGAAAATTTAATATAACTGGTGATTTTATGATTTTTTTTATGTGAGTTTTATTAAAATATTTTCGTTTGCTAATGTATGTTATTTCTGCAAAATAAAACGTAGGTGTGTGTTTCCTTTTAATAAGAGCACCTCCCCCCCCCCCCCCAGAGAAGGAAGGGGTCTCGAACCACCATAGAAAGAAAAACTTGCATCCAAAAACCCCCACATGCCAAATTTAGTTCAATTCACATGATTACAGCAAAGTTAGACAAACTTAAATAACTCAGTTCGTTGGTTTAAATCGTACCTAATGAACAGGGAACTCTGTGTGAAGATCGGCTCAGCTCAATCGCACTACTTTGCGAATATGTCGGGCGTACCTCAAGGCAGCAACTTGGGCCCACTGCTGTTCTCCATTTTTATCAACGAGGTTGGGCTGATACTTCCACCTAACTGCAGGTCGTTCTATGCAGACGATGTGAAAATTTATTTGGTTGTGCGATGCTTCGCTGATTGCTTACGACTACAGCACTTGGTCAATAGCTTTAAGAGTGGTGTTCCAGGAATTTCCGGACACTGAGTGTTAACAAATGCTTCAATATCACATTCCATCGAAAATTGAAGCCAATTGCATTTGATTACAAAATAAACAACCAGCCTCTGCTAATAGTTGATACTGTTCGTGACCTTGGAGTCACGCTTGACTCCGGTTTGACATTTAGACAACACTACACAGATATGATTACCAAAGCCAACAGTCCGCTCAGTTTCATGTTTAAGATCTCCGACGAGTTTCGTGATCCCACCTGTCTGAAAGCATTGTTTAACTCTCAAGTGCGTTCTATCCTGGAATTTGGAGCCTTGGTGTTGAGCCCCTATCAAATAATCTGGATTGCGAGGATTGAAGCTGTTCAAAGAAAATTTGTTCGTTATTCTCTCCGTCATCTGCCGTGGAATGATCCTGTCAACCTTCCATCGTACCAGGATCGTTGCTCACACTTGGGTATTGAAACGTTGGAACATAGGCGTACAGTCATGCAAGCAGTCTTCGCGGTAAAAGTGCTGCTGAGTGAAATCGACTCTCCAGGAATTCTGGCAGAACTATCTATCTACGCTCCTGAACGAGTCCTGCGAACAAGAAATTTTCTGCAGCTCGGAACCCGTGCTGCAAACTACGGCCAACTTCCGTCACCGGATTCAGCGTGGTTGGATGGAAATCCGCTAGTTCGGAAATGCTGACAAATAATACATACAGTCGTCTAGTACTGATTCCACGGAAGATTATTTTTAATTTTTCTGACAAGTTTTGTGTGTGTACTAGAATTAATTCTGTTTACTTGCTTTGTATTCCTTCTATTTCTGTTGATTAATGTAAAGTACGGTTTAGAGATAGGGGGTTTTTACGCCAGATGGCTTTTCCCCATTACATTTCAATAAGATTTTTAATGTTGGAATTATATAAATAAATAAATAAATAAATAAATTAGCTCTCGATTTATGCAAAAATGTAGTGGAGAGGTCTCAAACCACCATAAAAAATACCTGCCTCCAAAAACCCCAAGATGCCCAATTTGGTTCCAATTGCTCTATCAGTTTCATAATTATTCAGAAATTTCATTTTCATTTGTGTGAGAGCCCCCTTCCCCCTTCTAGAGAAGAGAGGGGTTTTAAATCACCATAGAAAACCCCACATGCCAAATTTGGTTTCCATTGCTTGATTAGTTCTTGAGTTATGCCGTTTGTGTTTTATTTGTATGGGAGCCCCCCCCCCCCTTTCTGAGAACGGAGGGGTTTCTTACTATCATAAAAACCTACTCCAGTCCCCAAAACCCCTCTATACAAAATTTTACGCCGATATGTTCAGTAGTTTTCGAGACTATAAGGTTCAGATAGGCAGACAGACAGAAATGCATTTTTATACATAGCTTTTAGTAATATATTACACAATATATTGAATATGTTTGCCATGAAAACCAGATTGAATTGATTTTAATTAGGGATCAAACATGTGGTAAGGCATTGAACAGTTCCGAGTGTGCCCCATCAACACCCGAAACGATTTTTACTAAAGAAATAAAGCCTTTTGTTTCTCCGTTATTATCACGTTTTTTTCATTGCATTTAGGTTACTAAATTAGGTGAAGTAGTTACACATCTAAGTCATTCACAAAGGAATTGAAGAAGTGCTTACAACTTTGGACTCATAAGTTTGGAAACATGCTTAAAAAATGGAACTGTTGATTTTCTGGCTCTGCAGAGCGGTCTCTCTAGAGGAAACCAGCGAGAACTAGGTGGGTGAGCTCGAGAGCACAATTCGTTCATTTCATTCGAGAGCGTGTTCTCTAATTTTCACCAGGAATGCTCTCAAGAGACATCCTCTCACACTTTGCTTGTTTTGCACTCATCGTAAGCGTGTTGATTTTTTCGCCAGTGCAGCAACTGTTTCATCCTCAGAGGAGCCAAGCAATGTGCACGTGAGAGGCGTATTTGGGTGAAATGCCAAGTATGCGGTCCGATAAACTATCTTCGGGAATTTGAATTTTTAAATGGCAGTATTTTTTTGACCAGAGCTGTATATATCACAGGTGATAATAATCATTCATCGACGACTGAACAAAACCAAATAATGACTTCGTAACTCAGCGGTTGCTTTGATCAAAAGAATACTGTCATTCAAAAATTCAAATTCCCGCAGATATTTTATCTGACTGTTAAGGTTGTCTTCATTTTCAGCTTTTTTGAGAGCAGATGAATTGATTCTTACCAGCACTGCTAATGATTGTGTTCAATATTGAGTCAGTATCAGGATCATACTGTAAAGCCACAGCTCATCACTATCAAATAACGTGAGGACATTTCACTTGTGGAGAATTGATTACCGAAATCGATACTGTTTTCTCTAAATTTTCAACAAAAATTCTTTACGCAGTAGTAAACAGCACAGGGCCCTACATCGTCGAAGCTATAAAAAGCTATAAACGTTAGTAAGCTTAAATTCATTTGCAATCTAGCAACTGTCGAGAGCGTTTCAATTGAAATTCAGGCTTGCTTCAAACGACGTGGTGAACAACCGTGAATCAACTTCGTTGAATTTGATTTGATTTCTTTCACCGCCCCATCCCTCTCCCCCCCACATTACCCCAAGCAGTGGTTGGCGAACACAACGAAACATGCATGCCAGTGTTGCTAGAAGTACTGTCATTTGACAATAACCTAAAATATTGCTCGACAAAAATCTCCCCGAGCTGGCAATCGCGTTTCTGTTTCATACTGCGGTGACTTCTTGAAATTGCATTTGTTGCATTTGCGCTGGAGCTGTGAACATAACAAGATTCGCGTGAAAGTAACATAAATGTCAGCAGTTTCTTTTATCATTTCCTAAAATGGTTGCTTATTGTTTTCGGTGCTACAATTAATTTATCTGATGACACTGTTTTTAGTCTAAAACATAATGAATATAAATCTACACGTATTGTATGAATTTCAATTGTCCTGCATCATACTAGTTTGACACCGAAGGCTAAAACAAACAGGGATGCCATATTCACAGACATGTTTGTAAATTTGCAGACTTTTCATTTTTATTGCAGACTTTTACAGATATTTGAAATATTTTTAAAATATCAAATAAAGGTATTCTATGAATTCCGGATTTAAAACGTACGCAGTACGCAGTATAGTATTTAAACGCAGTATAGTAGATACGGTAAGAAGCTTTGTTAAAATGTTTTAAAATATCGTAGGTATCATTTAAAGTAGAAATCCTTGTTGGAACGAAAGCGGTGGGCCACTTGGAGACACAATGCGCCCGGAGATGAGTATTGTATGGGTCCTTTCCGAGGGTAACATGGAGTCCCTACTTTTGGTAGTCCCACGCGTGTTCAAACCCATGCGAAAAATTACTGTCAAAGCGTTGGTAATATTGGTCCTTTGCTATTAAGTCACAACGAAAATCAAGGTTCACAACAATACAAATCATATTTGAGAAACTTAGAGACTTCCTCGAAAAAAAAATGTAGAAAGAGGTTTTTATCCATCTCAGAAGTATTGGGAGCAAGCAGTTCTTGCTAGAAGAACCTTCAAAAATTCACTACCGAAGTTCAAGATCATACCTACCAGAATTTCAAGACAGAACTTCCCCAAGAATCACGAGAGGACTTATCAGAGCTTCAGGAAAAAGTGGTGGGGAGAGGACTTCTCTGAAGTTTGGAATTGTTCAGAGGTTTTGGAGTTCTCCCCAGAAATTCAAGATTGAACTTCCCAGAAGTTCAAAAAAAAAACTTCCCCAAATTTCCGACGGGAGATAACCAAGAAGGGCACTACCTATAATTTCTTAAACAATCTGGCAAATTGAGGAAAGAACTTCTCTCAAGTTCAGGAAATAACTTCCCACAAGTTTCAGAAGAAGCTTCTCTAAATGTCAGTTGGAACTTCCTAGAAGTGCTTGGCAGCTTATCCAAAGCTCAGGAGAGAACATTCTGCATTTCAGAATAAGGATTTCTCAAAAAATTTCAGGGAGAAAAGAATGAAACTTTTCAGGAACATTGGAGGTACTTCCTTCTAATTTTAGCACGAATTTCCCAATAGTTCCGGATCAAACTTCCCCAAAGTTCTGGAGAAAATTTCCAAAAAGTTTAGAAGAGGACTTCTCGGAAATCCAGGAAGAAACTTCGAAAACAAATTTAACGGAATTTTCCTAAAAATTTAGGAATAACATTTTCCTCGCAGTGCTGGATGAGACCAATCAGAAGTTTGGAAAGAATAAGCTCTGGAAAAAACTTCCCCGAATTTCAGGAAGAAACCTACCAGAAAGGGCACTACCTGAAGGGTCAAGAAGGAATTTTTCAAAAATAATCAGTAAAGAACTTTTCAGAAGTTCACAAGGACTTTTCAGAAGTTGCGAAGAGACCAAAAGTTTAGTTGGAACTACCCAGAGTTGCTAGAGAGCTTTCCTAAAGTTCAGAATCAAACATTCCAGCATTTCAGAATGAGAACTGCTCGAAGTTTACAAAATCTCAGAAATTATGGTAGATTCTTTTGATAAAATCAGGAAGAAACTTTCCAGAAGTATAGGGGAATCTTTCTAGTAGTTTAAGCAGTAATTTCTCAGAAATTCAGGAACAAACTTCCCCGAAGTTCAGGACAATACTTTCTGAAGTTCAGAAGAGATTTTATCGGCAGTTCTGAAAAGAACCTCTCAGAAGTTCAGGAAGAAACTTCTAGCAACTTAAGAAGATTTTCCAAGAAATTCTGAAGAGTACTTTCTCAAAGTTTTGCAGAAACTTTCCTCGTAGTTCAGAATGGGACTTATCAGAAGTTTAGAAAGTAACTATGTTCAGGAAAGAAATTACCAAATGCTTCTGGATGGTAAAGTTGGGTTCTTAAATGTGAATTTCGAAGAAAATAAGGAGTGACTGCCAAGAAATTCATGAGGAGTTTTTTTGCCTGAAGTTCAGGAGGAAACTTCTCAGAATAAAACAAAGAGCCTTGCAGAAGATCAGGAGAGAGTTTCCCTGAATTTTAATAGATAATCACTGACTAACCGAAGAAGCAGTCTATACAAAAATCATTCATATGACCATAATGATATTGATGATCATAAGTGATGATGACACCATACTAAAATATGGTACTCACCATCAACGGGTGTTGTTGATTTAAAAAAAAACTCAGTTGAATTTATCAAATGAAAATTAAATTTTGATTTTAAAATACAAAACTGGAAAAAGCGTTACAGGGAAAAAAAACTATGGAAAATTGTGTCATCTATGCGCATGCTGTTAACATAATCACACAAATAGCGATTATGACATAACTCCCTCTCTCTCTCTTATTACGTCTTTTCGTTGAAAGAAGTCTAATTTTCTAATAAAAAAATTTACAGACTTTTATAGACATTCCCAGACATTTCAAATTTTTATCACAGACATTTGAAAAAGTTTAGTCGAAAATGTAAGTTGAAGATCGTTTCGGTAAAGCTGACTAAGAAGTGGCTGTCAAAAGAAGACAATGTGTTTCAATTGAAAGAGGTGAATGTTAAGTTCATCGTCCCACGGCGATTTTCAATTGGAAGTGAAATTGTATGAAAATGGGTATTTCCATCCTTGATTAGTCCTTTTTTTTGCAAAAAAAGAATAG